>JACEGR010001985.1:0-144543 GCA_014170235.1 Listronotus bonariensis | reverse complement strand
CAAAGAGAATGGAGAGGGGGAGAGAAACAGTTGATTTACCCCCACCAATTAAGAAATGGCACACACCTGCGACTGGTGATTGTGTTCAGCGACCAAAAGAGCTCGTCAAAGTTTTATTTTATTCTTGCTTAACGTTGGTAAAAAGAACGTGCTTGGTTAAAAGTATGGATTTATTTAGAATTTTTTGTTTCAGTACGCACTTTTACGTAACATTTTTGTGTCTGAATCAATACTATCAGCCAAATATCTTGCGAACTTTCACCGGTTTGATGGTTAACTTAACACAGCGGGATTACTCGTCATGCGCATGGGAGGTTGTTTTTCCGGCTTGCTATTGGCTGTTATAAATGTCAAAACTCTTGACTTTCACATGTTCAATATGGCTGATGTTTTGTGATTGTTGTGACTGTATGTATATTTGTTTTGTGTTTTATTCGGTTTGATTTTACGTGTGACCTGTGTTATAGATATAAATTATTGAAACAAAATTTGTGGAAATTTATGGGTTTTTTTAATAAATTATTTTCTAAATTATTTACGTTGTTTTTTTTTTGAATAAAAACAAATTAACACTTTATATAGGATTTATTTATGTAACAAAACATTATATACATTAATATTTTATATACATCCGTAAAATATATATTTAATGAATATCTTGCTGGAGGTAAAAGCACAATGAACCAATAGAGGATTTCTGTGTGCGTCACTCTCTATTTAAAAATTTGCTTGAACTGTAAAAGACAGACAAATGATCAGTTTAAAAAGTATTAATTGTGATAACAATTATACTAAAGCGAAAAATAAAAAGGCCTAAAGCCTAAACACTTAAAAAATTTAATAACTGACCCAGTTAAGGTACCAACCAAGATATAGAGTGTGTCTACTTAGGTTCGTACCATAAGATAAACTTACTATTAATTTTACGAAAAAATTTAACCATTTGATATTAATTGTTTTTAGTGGTAGGTATATGAAAGATCTTAAAAAATATAAATTTATATTAAAAGGAAAGTAAACTTATTTTTGTCAATATTGAAAGTTTGTGGAAAAAAAATGTTTAGGATTAGGATGTTTTTTCTGCAATAACGAGCATTTTTGAGCTTCTATTACAAAAGTATTTTATTTCAAAATAAGTATCCAGTAATGTGGAAACTTAAATTTTCATTGTTAATTAAAACCTACAATCTTATCTGCTTCCTCATACCTAAAAAACAAGTATGTAGATATCGAATAAAATGGACCAAGCACAGTGGCCTATGGAAACTGAAATCCTACTACGCTTTTCTTAGTATAAGTAGGTAAAATTAACTTATAGACTATAATACCTTTCAACTAAATAGGATCAACATAAATCTAAAATTTATTTGGTTGGTAAGTTTGAGCATGCTATTTTCATATATTTCTTAAAATTATACACTTCTTTTACATTTAGTACCATTTTTTATGCTAAATAAAGTAATCTCGCAATAAAAGTTTAGTTTTCAAGAAATAATTCTATTTAGATTTTTATTTTCAGTTCTCATTTCCCTAAAATTTATACCTATACATTTTTCCACATTAACCTATTCCAATCTAAGAAAAAAATAGTTTTCTACCAAATAGATTTTAATAAGACATTAGCACTAAATTACCAATATTTAGTCATTAAAATATTAATAAATTTCAGTATAAACCACATTTTACACTTTTTATTAATGTTTTATGTATATTTACTCAATAAATCAATGTTTTTGAATATACCGCCGATTTTGACATTGGGAGTGCGTATGCGCATGCCCTGCCATCCCGCAGACCCTTTCTTCAAATTGTGCCACTTTTCGAAACGGCTATTGATCCTCTATCCTTATCTATTCTCTTTGTACAATTCGTTAAAAATTTTAAACTTGGAAATCGTTTAAAATATGAAATGGCGGTCATAAAAGCATTATATTTTAGCAACGTGGCGTATGTGTGGGAGGTATCTTTTAAAATTTCTTAGTATAAGCACATACATCGTTCTTTTTAGCAGGGTCTGTTAATATTTAAAAATAAATCACTTAAAAGATTGCTTTTGTTGTAAAACGAATATTAGTTGAATGGTTATGGCTTTTTCGTGAAAGCTTTGTTGTTTTCGTTAAGAAGGTTATTGGTTGTGCCCGTAGTATATTGGCTTTTAAAATTGGTATGTCAAAGAAATCATTACTATTCTGTATAAAGCAAGGCAACTACTTGACTCATGGAAATATAATGTTTTCATCTTTTTTGCAGATACCTTTTAATCGTAAGTCAGATTTTTATTATTATAGACATAAACGTGAACAGGCAATGCGTGGAAAGAAGACGGTCAAACGCGTCACAACGACCACAGCCAACAGAAAAGCACTAACAGGCATAACAAACAGCATCATAACCTGTTTCTTGGTAGAGTTTTTACAAAACTCAAAAAGGTATTCGATTTTTCTTTAAAAAAATAGTTTATGATGTTCTTTTTTCAAAATTAATTGTTTGCTATTTGTGCTTAAAATTTGCGTTATCCTTTTATTCAAGATATATAATTATCTCTCTAAATAAAAATATTTTAAAGATATGTTCTCTATTTGTTTGGCAGGTTTATTTAATTGATGGTAAATATTTGGGTACACGCCAAAAACGGATTGTTTTTTCCAAAACAAAATAATGAAAAACCCCCAAAAAACCCCAAAAGAAAATTTCAGTGGTTAGTCTACCACCGTTGTCAGGATAAAATTAAATTATTATTTTTATTTATTAAATGTCAATTTTTTTGTTGTATCATAGTGTCATAGTGACATACATAGCTTGTGGCTGGTGAATTTATTATTTATTATAATTTTATGAAAAAAAATGTGATTAGTTACTTAATTTTGAGTTTTCCTAAATACACTTCATTATCAAGCAAAGAAAACCACGTATTATTTAAATTAACAGATATTGATGCTATACATGTATCTTTATTTAATAATATGTACGCACTTTCTTTTGGCATATACCCAAATAAATACCATTATTAATAGTTATTCATTATACAAGAGAAAAAGCATTAGCACAAGGATGTGTTGTCTCCCGACGAAAAGAGGACCAAATGTTAAAATCTAAAATTTTCCTCTTTAAACATACAATTTTTTTCTATGATAGAAAAAAACTTATTATTGAAAAAATATATTAAAGTTGGAAAATTAATTAGGTAAAATTTGAAGTTTCAAACTGGTCGACTGGTATATTTAATAGACCTTGCATTACTATGGAAACCCTTAAGGAAATTATTTAGTATTTGTCATGTAATTTTGTAATTTGACGAGCTAAAATTGAAAAGTTAAAAGTAAAAGCGATCTTCTAGTATTTATTTGAAATATTATAAAGTTGAAAAGTCACATTTTAGTACCTATTATCAGAGATACAATATCAATTTTTTTATCACGGAAAAAAAATATTTTACCAACTTTCTTTGTCACCATATTTTTTTTTTTAAGTTTTAAGCTTATGGGTTAAGAATCATAATGTATATTCATTTTATTAAATAACCATGGTCACATATTAAAGTAAAAGATATTTATCTAGAGAATGCTGTTATGGCTAGCAGTCTTCGCATTTCTGTATGTATATTATCTCACTAGTATTAAATTTGTACAGGCACGTTCCTATCTAGGAATGCCTACAATATTCTGGACAATATAATATGTAATACGGACAGGGCAATATAAAAGTAGATGTAGTTTTGGTTTTTACATAACCATAAATTTTCTAAATATACCGATTCACATTGCCAAAAACGTTCAATTTATTTTTCTTTTCTATTTAATTTTATTGTAAAATTTATTTATGTAGAACACCGTTACGTTAATAGTTTTTTTTTAAGTTTTGTAAGATTTAACCAGTGTTTAATATGGATTAAAAATTGTATTGCATACAATCGCTTTAATTCATTATCCCAGGAATTATTCAGTATACTTTCTTCACTTGCAATTTCCAAGAGAAAAACTCGTGATGCCGCACGTATACATCCATATAGTGTCCAACTGGTTATGCTTTGAACTTCTCAGTTCTTTCGTTTTTTATCCCCGAAGTTTTTGAAATGTGGAACTTGCTGCTAGCGGAGGTCTTTCCTTCTTCTCAAAATATCTATAATCAATCCCGTGTTAACAATACCTCCTGGCTTAAGACACCCACAGTACGTTAGTATTTAGGTTTCTTGCCGTCGTGGATTGACCAAAGATAAAAAAATAGTTTTCCCAAAAAGTTATTATTTATGAAAATTTTAAAAATAGACACAAGAAATAAAATTATGCAGTGAAAAACAACTTGAACTCCTATTTACTAAATATTGTCGGTTTGTTTATTTCATTAATAAAACTGTTTAAATGTATAATTGTTCAGCTGACCTAAAATTTGTTTTTACACGAAAACTGGCAGTATCATTGATGCTAATTAATTTTCTCGTTGTTTTAATATTTCAATTGTTAAAAAATGGTTTTAACGCTTATAAGAATTTAATCCTTAATTTACAAAATTACAGATTGTTGTAAGTCGAGGTATTGTAATTTTTTAAAACTATAAATTTTTTGAATAGACATCCTAATACAAACTTAATCTTATTTTTGATGCTTAATAGGATAAGGTAAACAAGGAAAGTGTATTCAATTTTTATAAAATCGACTTTTTTAGACATTGCGTCGGGTATACAAGTATACAACCTACCTTTTTTATTATTTTTTTAATTATTACAATTATATTTACATGCATATATATATATATATATATATATATATATATATATATATATATATATATATATATATATATATATATATATATATATATATATATATATATATATATATATATATATATATACATATAATTATATAAATATATATATATATATATATATATATATATATATATATATATATATACATATAATTATATAAATATATATATATATATATATATATATATATATATATATATATATATATATATATATATATGCATGTAAATATCAAAAAACTTCTGCAAAATTCCGCAAGGAATACAAATGACCAACGAATATACTTCCGGAATGACACCTCTTAGAGATTCACGACTTGACTTGATTTTCAAGCTACTTGACTTGACTTGACTTGATATCAAGTCAAGAACAAGTCAAGTATTTGTTTTTTAAATTCAAGTCAAGTCAAGTAGTTACACATCAAGTAACTTGAAAATCAAGTTTTTCAAGCTAACTACTTGATTTTTCTTGAAATTTTTTTTTTTTTTGATATTAATCTGATTAACTGCCAAAACGGAACAACAATAAAAATCTATGTACATATAGATGTAATCTTTTATTTAAAAAACATTTAAAAACGAAAACTCTAACAAACTCAGTTTAATAATAAATGAAATAATATGAAATAAAAATACAAAATATTTTAAATTCTGACAATAAAACAACGGAAAAACAACAAACATGAAAATGAATATCTAAAATAAATCTTTAATATCCTCATTTGCCATCCATGATTTGAGACACATAAGGCTTCTAACGGAGTTATCGCCTAACCGATTTCTTGTTTTGGTAAGGGTTAAGGCAGCTCTAGAAAACTGCCTTTCAACTGGAGCTGAAGAAGCTGGCGTTGCCAAAAAGTCTTTGGCCATTGCGGCAAGGTTTGGAAAAATGCATTCGTGTCTCTTCCACCATTCTAAAATATCTTCAGTACTATCAGCTCTTGGGTCAGAAATATATTTGTCGATTTCGTAACGCCAGGCCATATCGTCGTCTGCATTATGGGCAGGTTTTTATTAAACAAACTTAGTAGATCTATTTCAAACTTTTCGACACTACTATTTTTACTAGGGTTTGAAGATGCTGCTACTTGAAGTGATGGTTCAGAAATTTGCAGAGAGTCAGCCCTAAAATATTGTGCTTTAAAAATATCTTCAAAATATTTAATTGCTTCTAACTGCAACTCCTTTCCCCAACTTGTATTGCAGAATGTTTCCACTTTATGTCGGGGGTCCAAAATCAGGACAACACAGTACATCCAGTTAGTTCGTTCGTAATGTTTAATGATTTTGTCTCTTGCCGCTTGAATACTATTTATAATCTTTTCATCGATTTCATCTCGATCAGGTTTATTGTCAAGTTCCATTGCCCACGATTCTAGTCTATCCAGCAACATATTAATGCCGATTATTACCATGGGTAAAGTAGCATATGATTCACCTTCTAAAATTATAGAAATACTCTTAAAAACATTAAGGTACTGGCAAATTCGTTCCATTAACGACCATTCTGTGTCGGTTGGCTTTAAAGTTTTTAAATTTTCTACATTATCACAAAGGATGTTAAGTGCGTTTCTCATATTTAGACTCCATCTCAACATGTCGAACGTGGAGTTCCACCTTGTTATGACATCAAGTTTTGGCATAGTAAATTTCAGGTTTAAAGTGGTGCAAAATTTGTCAAAGTCTTTACGTAAATGTTCAGAGTTTTTTAATTTTTTAGCAAGGGAATGGATTTTTCTTACAGAAGAGTGCGGAACTTGGCAGTCATCATCATCATCATCTGATATATCTGTCAAAATGTTGGCGGTTTCTTCACCCTCAGAATCAAGGATTTTCATAAATTCTCTAGCTGCCAAGTTTAAGATGTGTGCAAAACATACAAAGTGGATATTTTTGTATCGATTTCAGAAATATGTGTTTTAAGTTCTTTGATGAACGTAAAATTACTATTTGTATTGTCGGTAGTAATACCTTGTACGCATTTTGTAACATCGTAGAATTGTAATACTTCGAAAAATAGCTTTGCAATTGCATTACCAGTATGTTGCCCATGTGCTGGCATAAAATCTAGAAGGATACAATGAAGTTTCCAATTTTTATCGATAAAATGGGCGGTAATACCATAGTACCCTTTCATATTAAAGAAGACCATCCATCAATTGTGAACGAGATTTTTGAATTGCAGGTTTTCAAAAATGACTTAATTGTTTGCTGCGCTGCTGCAAATGTTTTTAATGTCAAAGATTTCATTTGATTCCGACCAGGTAGAGTTGCCTTTGGATTTAAGAATTTATAAATTTTTCCACTTATAGCATCTTCAAAAAGTTGAAAGGGAGATACTTCTGTGCTATATATTCTACAAGTAGTTTTTGAAATTTGTCTTGTTGGAAGTTTTCTGAACAACTAGTGGTCTGCAAAAAAACAAAACTGGAGTTAGTAAAATGCAGCGCAAGGTGCAAGAATGTTTACGTTATAATATCCCACTTTTAAATGAAAAACTGCTGCCAAATTTACTGCCATAATGCTTTATCTTATATATAATAAAACCCCAAGAGTCAATTTATTTCTAAACTTAAAATTCGAAGAAACCGCCATTTTGGATTGGCCATTTTGAATTTTTATATTTTAACTATTACTTTCAAATCAGGTAATATTTGGACCCAAAAACATCGAGAAATGCAAAAAAATTTATAGCATGTCCCACAATTTTGAATAGAATGTCTTAAAGTCAATATAGATTTTTGTAAATATACTCTGATGAGTTTTATTAATGCAGGGTGTCCAAAAACTGCTGCACCGACTTCAAAATCAGAATTTTAAATGACACATCATTACCTACACAATTATATCATCAATTATCTCGATAATTATTTTTAATTTATTATACCTTTTTAATATAGAATATGTTTTAAAGTCAAGGAACCTATAATATCTAATAATAATTATAATAATAATAATAACAATAATACATATTATAAAACTAAAGTTCGCCACACGAGTCTTGCTATTCTTACACTTTTAATAATTTGGCAACAATACCTCCCTGCAAACAGAAACCCGGAATTCTTGTCACAGATGGGTGGTCGTCGAGACCCCTATTCTTACACTTTTAATAATTTGGCAACAATACCTCCCTGCAAACAGAAACCCGGAATTCTTGTCACAGATGGGTGGTCGTCGAGACCCACCACCCATCTATGACAAGAATTCCGGGTTTCTGCAGAAAGTATTGTTACCAAGTATTAAAAGTGTAAGAATAGCAAGACTCGTGTGGCGAACTGTATAAGTGTGGCTTAAAATGAACTGATCCGGATTTTGAAAAAATTGCTTTTTAAGGTGTTTTTGGGGATCAGGAATTCAAATTAAGCATTTTTTCTAGCATATCATTCTTAATCTGTTTTTTTTTTAAAGATTTTTTTAGAAGGGATAAAGTTAAAGAAAAAAAAATGAAAGATTCGTTATCTTTGATCCAGAAATCATATAAAACGATAACAAACTCAAGTTGTTATAATCCAGATTAAAATTGCTCATTTTTGTTTAGTTGAAATGAACTGATTCAAATTTTGAGAAAAAATAACTTCTTAAGGGGTTTTCGTGATCAAGGAATCCAAATTAGGCATTTGATTTTTTTCTAGCATGATTTTTTATGTGTTTTTTTTTCAAGATTTTTCAAAAACGGATGAAGTTGGAAAAAAACAAATGAAGTATTCTGGTGCAGCAGTTTTTGGACACTCTGAATAAATAAAATTCTAATAAGTAATTTAATTTTTTTTTGATTGTCAAGAATCTTTTATACAATTATTTTTTCTACACCCTGTAGTTTTTGAGGAGGAGGTATGCATACGCCCCTAATAAAATGCCCACCCTGTAAAATTATTTACTATTTAGTTTTAGCTCAAATCTAATTATTATTATTAATTTTTTACCTTCTCAAGCCAATTTGGAATTGTGCTAAGCCTATTCGAACTGGCAGAGGCTTCTACCTCGGAATTAGGTGGGCTGGATCTACCAAAAATGTTTTCGTAGACTCTAGTGTGTTTAGCTTGCATATGCCTCCTTAGTGAAGATGTTCCACAGTTTTTCATTTTTAAAACTGTATTTTTTACGACACATAGGGTACATTTGCCTTGTTTGTCGGTATTTTTCTTACTCTTAGGATCCTGCTCGATTATGAAATAATCCTTAATTTTCTTCGTTTTATTAGATACACTTTTATTAGCTGTAATTCGTTTTGCCTTTGATGGCGCCGACCCTGCACTTTCTTCTTCTGGTTCGGTGTCATCAGATTCTGACACTTTTTCATCTACGATATATTCTGAGCCGCTGCTTTGAAAAGGTTCCGACTCCATTTCTGACAAATCACTTCTTAAATCGGACATAATAATTCTTTTGCGGTAGCCGTTTATTCTTAAACAACGCTGCTCTACTAATGCTGAAAGCACAAGCACGTCGTCATCGTTGCTGTGTGAATTACCTATTTAACCTCGGTGAATCCCGCATTTTAACGCTTCGATGCGCACTCACAGATCACCATCAAGTAATATCAAGTAGTTTGATTTTACTTGATATCAAGTCAAGTAGTTTAGTCCGAAAATCAAGTCAAGTCAAATATCAAATTTTTAAAAGCTTGAGTTTTCAAGTCAAGTCAAGTATTTAAGAAAAAATTCAAGCTACTTGTCTTGATGAATCTCTAACACCTCTACACATTCATCTATCCGTGAAGCTCTACGAACTAAATAGTTAAACCGAGCAAAAAAAAGCAGATTTCCTAAACATAATAATTCTATTTATTTAAACTACCCACAGTTACTCTTATCAAGATACTGTGTAACACATAAAGAATATTTTTATTAATTTAAATACTTTTATAGCTTTTAAATGTTTTTATACAACCTAATGTCCTGGGGTTTTTATTTTTTATAAAAGATTAAGATTTAATGCTAATTTTTTTATGTGGTAACTTAGAAAGGAGCGTCAAAAAGGTTAAATCACATAATTATAATAATAACCTGGCTACGGAAGCATCCAAGTTTATTTATTCGCCCATTATTTTTAGATTGTCTAGACTCTATGTTTACTGCAGAACATTTATTAAATTTAGCTTTTAAAAGTTAGGTAATTTAAGAAACTAAACATTTAAAAAATCGTATTATCAATCACAATTAAAAAAAAAAAAGAGATGTTGTACAAACTAAAGTAGGTAAACCTTTTTTCTTGTGTTAAGTCGTATATATGTAGTCAGAAGTCAATAATTTTTAAAATAGCTAACCTATAAAAAATAATTAATAAGATTAGATAGTAACAACTATAAAATTTTACATAAGTATACCAAATTAAATATTTTAGTCAATGAACCAGTAATGAAATCATTTCATGATAGGAACACTTTTAAAACCCTTTTTAAGGTCTGACCAAACATAACCGCAACTTGAGCCCGCAGCCGTGCATCTTGCTGGTCAAATGTAGGGGGGATGCGGTGCCAAAAGTTTTTGTACTTAATCTAATTGCAGTTATATGAGTCTCTTATACCGCGCCTTAAATTATACCTGATCGTAAATTAAACCTTCACAAATAAGGTAACACAGATTTAAGGTTTGGCCACACATAACCACCGACGCCCGTGAAATACGAATAATAGGTTTTATTTTCTTTTTGCGAATTAAACAATAATAATCGCACAGGACAAGTTGCCAGATCGGAAGGCCGTTCACGAGTCCCGCCTCACGGGCGTGAACCGCATCATCCGCTTTGGCACCATGTTATATGTTTTGTCTACGGGTTTCAGATAACATTTTATTTCGCAGAACTTGCAGTTACAGTTTTGGAACTCTCTAATAATATAATATATTTTTGTTATGCTATCACGGCCATACTGACGTTCGTCTTCTCCTGGAGACGATTCAGCCGCAACCTCTTACTCGTCTCTGCTCCCATCAGGGTCACATCCTAGGGTGTTCTGCCCAAGAACCAGTTCTGCAATCAAATATTATTTGATTCTCTCCAAATGAATAAAATCAGTCAAAACAATCAACAATCGTAACCGTACACACATAATCATGCTTTTCCCGCCATTTAGGCCCGGTTAAGCGACAACCGTACAAATATAATCATGCTTTTCTCGCCATTTAAGGCCCGGTTAAGCGACAACCGTACAAATATAATCATGCTTTTCTCGCCATTTAAGGCCCGGTTAAGCGACAACCGTACAAATATAATCATGCTTTTCCCGCCATTTAGGCCCGGTTAAGCGACAACCGTACAAATATAACCATGCTTTTCTCGCCATTTAAGGCCCGGTTAAGCGACAACCGTACAAATATAATCATGCTTTTCTCGCCATTTAAGGCCCGGTTAAGCGACAACCGTACAAATATAATCAAGCTTTTCTCGCCATTTAAGGCCCGGTTAAGCGACAATCGTACAAAAAAACAAGAATTTTACTTTCGACAAGGTCGCTCTCTATATCTTGGTCATCATCCAACAAGTCCTCGACATCCTCGGACGTCCACTCTTTCGGCCAAAGCCGAAGTTGCTCTGCAGCGAATATTCGTTTATTTCGGCCCTCTAATGGTACCACCGAATAACGATCGCCTCCCAACACGCCGGTTACTCGAAAGGGACCTATGTAACGCTTTTCCAACCGACCTAACCGCCTAGCTGCCGTAGATGCCAAGACATATTCTCCAGGTTGGTATTTCTTCGAATCAGTTCTTTTGTTGTCGAAACTTTCCTTTTGTTTTATTGCGTTTTCCACTAATCTAGCCCTCGCCTCTTTTACGTCCTTTTCGCGATTTGGCTCGGTCACAGGTCCTCCGCCAGTAGCCGCTACTAGTGCTTGGACTGCCGGGTTCAATGCTTCGATACCCAAAAGTAGACGTAAAGGGGTGAAGCTCGTAGTTTTTTGTTTGGTAGTGTTCAATATTAATTGAATTTTCCAAATCCTGCTCGCCCATTCTGACTTTTCAGACTCAATTCTTAATAAATTAGAAATTGTCCAAACGTAACGTTCGACCTGTCCGTTACTTCTTGAAATACCGGGTGTTATAAAATGTAAATCAATAAAAAAATGATCAGCGAGATTTTTCAGAGCTACCGTCTTAAAGTTCGTGCCACTATCAGTAATAATGCGTTTCGGGGTACCAAATATAGAAATAAAATGCTCAAAAACTGTAATTGTTTCGTCGCCTTGCAACGTCTTTAATGGACTAAGCATACAATATTTGGTAAAAGAATCTATGATAATCATAATATGTTTAAATCCATCCGTAGTTTGGGGTAATGGACCCAAACAATCGACATGGATAGTATCAAACGGAACTGCCTTTTTGTCGATAGGGAATAAAAATCCTTCCCTTTTTCCTCCCTTAATTTTCATTAAGTTACATTTTAGACAATGTGAAATATATTTTCTAACAAATTTGACCAATCCGGGAAACCAAAAAATTTTGAAATAGAGTTGACAACCTTGTCTACTCCAACATGACATTGTTCGTCATGAAAGAGCCTCAAAAGACCAAGCCTGCTACCTTTTGGAACATACCAACAAAGAGTTTCGTTGTCACCTTGACGAACCAAATAATACAACATGTTATCTTTTACACGGTACCTAGTATTGTCCATTTTATTATTATTACAACTTTCAATTAATTTTGCAATCTCCGGATCGTGATTTTGTTCAATTTCTGCCCAAGTACGGTGGGTAACACTATGAACTTTTAATTCGACAATTTCACTAGGCACGTTACGACTTAAGTAATCGACATGAGGAATCGAAGTACCCTTGCGATACTGAATTTCGTAATCATAGTCCTGCAAATCCATCCACCATCTTGCAATTCGAGGATTGATGTCTTTTTTTGTTACGGTGGACTTTAAGGCATTACAATCGTGTAATAATTGAAATAAAGATTGCCTCGATTCAGCGTCTAAGTCAGTTATCACGTTACATAAATAATCTTGCGCCACTGAATCTCGCATAGAGATAACGTTACAGTCAACCTTTTTAATAACCTTATTTGTTTTGCCATCAGTCACAAAAAGAATATTCGAATTTTCAAACACATTCTGTCCGATAAGAACTTTATGAGTAATACAATCATCCGGAACAACAAAATATTTAATTTTTAGCTCTACGCTATCAAATCGAGTTTTCACGACCGTCAGCTGTTCAGATATTACATCACCATTTCCTATACCTTGAAGAAAAGTCACTGTCGGCAATAATTGGCAACCAGCGTCCTTGGCCGCGGAATCGGTAATAAGAGAGCAATCGGCTCCAGTATCAAACAAACAACGAAATTGTTTTCCATTTATTATAACGGGCATGGTCTTTATCGGTTTTGCTTTTAAACAAACATTAACATTTTTAGAAAAGAATTTTTCAACTTTTGTTTTCATCCAGCAATTTTCTGGCTTATGATCAGTTTTTTTACACAAAGAACAAACATTATCAGTGATGGGTGTATTATTAATATTATTAGTAACAGCTGACTGATAAGGTCGAATCCCGCTAGGTCCCGCAAGATGTTTATCTTTACGGTCTGATTTGAATAAAGGAGCTTTAAAATTTCGACTGGAATTTGGGCAATTGCGACGGATATGCCCAAATTTATGACATTGATGACATTTAATCTGCCTATCTGTAAAATTATCGTCTTCAATACGACGGCGTTTCTCAGGCCTTACTATTTCTAAATTTTGCCTTTCAATTTTATGATTAATTAAAGCATTACTTAACTCAACGATAGTTTTACAATTTAAGTGGCTGATAGTGGTTCGAAGCGTAAGATCGGAGATCCCAAAAATGATTATATCAACAATTTGTTCGTTAGTCAAATTGAGTCTTAGTCTGAGCAGTTTTTCATGCTTCTCGCGAATATATTCTTCATATGTTTTGCAATGGTTGCTAACCAAGTTTGAAGCCTCATTAAATTTATGACCAAAATTTCTCCTTTTCGGGAACGCCGATAATAGGCTAGTTTTCATACCTGTCCACGTTACGCTGATAGGTCTCCAATTTTCGTACCAGGTACGAGCTGAGTCTTTTAGAGCCGAAGCTGCTCTTACCGCTGCCTCCTGATCCGTCCACTTCATTGTCAGGACCACATTATCTACAGAAGCAATCCATTCCTCAAGGTCGCTGTCCTTAGGGCTATAACTCGGTAAGGTCACAATGTCTGTTCCTGCAGAAACTCCTGCCGAGGCACCCGCGACCCGACCGAATATGTTAGTTAAAGTCTTTAATAGGTTTTCCACCGTTTCACTATTTTCCGCCATTATTTTTCGTATAAAAACTCTACGTAATAAGGCTGAGTAATTATTCCACTTCTGATGAAATACGAATAATAAGTTTTATTTTCTTTTTGCGAATTAAACAATAATAATCGCACAGGACAAGTTGGCAGATCGGAAGGCCGTTCACGAGTCCCGCCTCACGGGCGTGAACCGCATCATCCGCTTTTGCACCATGTCATATGTTTTGTCTACGGGTTTCAGATAACATTTTATTTCGCAGAACTTGCAGTTACAGTTTTGGAACTCTATAATAATATAATATATTTTTGTTATGCTATCACCCGCATCGTAGCACGACCGTGCCTTGGTTTTGAAATGTACCATTGTAATCAAATGCTGTAGGCTTAATATCACCGCACCATGCCTGACCACATACTGAATAAATAAATAGCACTGCATTTTAACAAGTGAACACACATCACCGACCCACGGTTGTACGTCACGCCGCACGCTGCCTCGACTGCGACGCATTTTTAGTCAGTTTGCATCGAACTTATGATGTTTACAGTTTATATTTTTTGGAATTATAATTAAAAAACAATAATAATATAAAATAACAATGTATTTATAAGTTTTCTTAACATATTATCCACAAGCTGTAGAAATAAAATTAATTTTACATTTTTAATATCACATCACATCACATCAATAAAAATCACGTTTTTTCGTATTGTTTGTTTACAACTAACTAACCTTAAACTACTAACTTTTAATTTTTATACGAAATGAACTGAAATAAAAGGTCACGCCCGGTAAACTCATAACTGGGTTCTGGGAATATCGGCGCTAGCCGATCTACGTATGATTTCATTGGCTGGGCATGTTTCAGACCGTACGATGCGACATACCAACAGCGTCAGAATGAAAAATTTAAACAAAATGCACCAAGATACGGTCGTGCTATGGTGCAAGTCTTGTGCAGCATCGGTGCGGTTGTGTGGCCAGACCTTAACCTATACTACATTCAAAGTTTGAATCAAAAGAAACAGAGATAAGTAGAAAAATCTGTCTTATTTAAACAAAGATAAATACATACATAAAACAATAGACTCAGCTTGACAAAAATGCTTTTGAATTTTTCCAAATTACCTTGCCCCACTTTTCTATCATCGTAAATCCGGTATCGGTGCGGCCTTGGTGCGGTTATTTGTGGCCAGACCTTTAGACGCGTTTCCTTTGACATCGGACAATGTTTTACAGACAATTTTAAAATTTTTACCAAAACTTGTACAACAAAAGTGTTCGACACGCGAAACATTTGACCTTGACAGGCTGGGTTAAAGTGCCTTCCCTATATGGCGGTATGAATATTGGTGGTAGACTTGTCAAAAGAAACACCCCTAAAAAGGTTTTTAAAGTGTTTTTGTCGTCCATTTCAGAACTGGCCCAGGAGCTATTTGTATTTAAAATATCAAAAATATATGCCAAGTAAGGCACTAAAGAACATTTTTATAAGGACGATTTTAAAATCGAGCACAAAACATGAGATGGTGATTTATCCTGATATTATAATAATAGAGCTCAATTCAATTTTTACTTAATTGGTGTATTCCTTTTAACTTTGTTTGGTTTTTAGTCATCCGTAGTTTATATTAATTTGTTTCGGGTTAATTAATTGACCACAATAAATTATTACAGATATTAAGAAGTCATTTTTGCGCTTGTTTTTTAAATTGTTTGCTTAAGCAAAAACCGCTATGATTTATATTTGGAGCATTAGTTAAGTCGATTGCGCTCCATTAATTTACTAATAATTCGTATTGATTCTGTATCCCTAGAGGGCTCTTTACTTGCATTAAAATTGTTTTTGTTATAATTCCCTAGGTTTGGATAGCTACTCTATTTATTAGAATATCTTCTTAGGGTCCTGCAAGGTCCTAAAAAACTGATTGTTATTCACATTGGAAAATTAATTTTTTTAGGTCAAAAATACACTTTATGCATGTGTTGCATACTATACTTTTCTACCACCGAATAAAAATTTTCTAAATTAACATTTTATACATATTTTATTTATTTACTCTTATTAATTAATTTTTAGTTTTGTCCCACAGTAATGATATGGCAAAAAAACTTATGGCTTTCATTTTTTTGTAACACACAATAATTATCCTCTTCATAATTATATACTTACATATTTAATAGTATTTAGAAATTTGTAAGTGCAGAGTGGCGCCGTTTGATCTTGCAGGGTATAGTGACGACGGTAATGGTAAAAGTAAATCATAACTAACTTGATGTGTTTTGAAGATATAGAGTGTTTTTCAATTTTTGTCAATTTAGCCAGGCACTTGCAACTGGCTTGATATTAGAGAGAAAAATGTAAATAGAAAGTTGCGATTTTTACGTCGAATTGGGTGGCGTACCTATATTTTTTTATTGACTTCTATTTTTAAGTTATAACACAAATATGTTTTTTCTTTTTAATGGAATACCCTCTTTATGTAGTCTCTTTTAGTTTCCTCTATACCCTGCAAGGTCAATGGCAAGGTGTCACCCTGTACTTACTTTTTTTTACAGATAATACCAAAACAGTATAAATTATTTTTTTTTTAACACGCTTTTATTAGCTTGTTTAATTTCAATGTCATTCAAATTCATCATTTCTAATATTTTTTACAATTTTTATAAGATGTTTTTACATAATGTCAAATTTTTAATAAAATGACACATGAACTAGAAAAAATAATGTTAAAACTAAAGGTATTGCGTTTGCTGTTACATTGCATAAAGTCATATTTAAGTGAATAATCGTAATTGGCATAAAAACAAAACACCAATTGACAGTGTAAAAAAGCGTTAAAGTGTTAAAAATGAATGGCTATTAAAAAAAAACGTTTTTTTAACGACCAAAGAAATTTTTTGTAACTACTGTTTTAGGCAGAAACACACAAAAGTCTAATCTAAAATAGGTGTTCCATAGTACCTTAAATATAAAAGTTAATTTATCTCTGCATCCAACTTAAATGCCTGATTTATGAGACCTGTAGAATTAAATTATGAACAATTAAACTCTGACTGTAATTTATGCCTTAAAACATTAAATTATGATTTTAATAAGACACCGCTGTCGTAGTAGACCTCATTAGAAAGGTACCGTATGGTTTTAAAATGCAAGACATCTAAAATTTATGATATTAATTTATTTTATCTTAAGTTGACAACGAATTTTAAATATAACATAAATGTTAATACTTATATTATTAAACCCTAAATGTTTTTATTAAATCAGTTGTGTTTTCTGTGCCTAAGTATGTATTTATATTAATTAAGTATTCATTGACTTAAAAATTGTTCTATTTTAGAATTTAAATAAACAGGTCCTCACAGACGTTTGTTTATAAAGCTAAATGGTAGACTTTACAGAGAAATATATAAAGATAAAGACATATAACCATGGGTCAGGAACTGCATTGTTTTAAAACAAAACAGGTTGTTCAACATTAAAAAAATCTTTTTTTTTAGTAATATCTATTCTAAGTAGCCTTCATCAGATGTCTGTCCGGGTTATTTTTTAAAATTGGGAAGATAATTGAACCATAACTTCCTTTAATTTATTTAGTCCAGTGGAGCCTTGGGCGGCACCTAAACCAATATTTCTAAAAAATATTTACGGCACTGACTTGTGTGCAATTTTTATATTATTTTTTTATTAAGCAAATTAAAATGCAGCTGTATTGGTTTTTACATTTTTTTATTTCTTGCTTACTTTTTAAGATAACAAATAAATTCCCATTAATTGCATACTCCGAATAACATTTTCCATTCAACTTAACAAAAATATACTGAGTGTCCCATTTAACATAAAAAAGTAGAGGAGGGCGTTTCCGGCTAAACTGAAAGAAACAAAAAGCAACTAAATCCATGATATAATGCACATTTAGATGATAAAAGGTATAGGGAGGCTGTAGATACCAGGTATTTGGGGTACATTTTCTCGAAAACTACTAAATCGATTTTGAAAAAGCAACATCTCCTGAAGAGAGAATTTAAAACCCTGTAGGATAAGATATACTTAATCTTTTTTCCATTTAAACTTTTTGGCGTTTGTGTTGGTGGGGACAGGGGTAACGCTGAATAGGTAAATTTTGACATTTTAGAAGTTTTGGAATAACAAAAATATAGAGGGTGGCTCGTATAAAGTGGAATGCACTGTATATAATTTTAAATACAGGATAACCTAATGAAATTTTTGACCTTAAGAATGATTTTTCGTTAATGATTGTAACGTTAATACCCCGCGCCTCAAATATTACTGAAAGAAATGAAAATCTAACTTTTCTTAACAGTTGCTTGCTTTTTATATTACCCATTTGTTTCACATTTTTAATTTACGCCTAAAATTTTATTAACTGCCAGCAGTAAACATTCCTAGGAGTTAACTACTTTAATGGATGGTAATTGTTTGGGTACACGCTAAAAAATAAAATTAAAAGTACCAAAAAACCAAAAAAATTTAAACAAGTAAAAAGATAACTAAAAATAGACGTTTCGATGGCAAGTCTACCACCGTTGTCAAGATAAATTGAATAAAATTAATAAAAATAAAAATTATCTATTATTAAGGTTTTAAATTTTAAAATTTATATCTTTTTTTAAGATATCTGAGAACGTTTTGACATTACACAGAACAAAATGTTGTAGGGATTTAAATTTAATGTCAAAATTTGAAATTAGAGCATGAGAGTAAAAAAATGTCATTGTCAATTTTTACATTATGCATGAAAACTTAAATTATGGTAACAACGAAGCAAAGTTTAAAAAATTATTTAGTAATTTTAATTTTTTTGTTATTACCAATCAAAGTAAAAAACTTTACAGAAGCATATTTTAAAGCAGATTTTTTTGTGATGTATGGTAATCTATAGTTAACAAAATAATTTGTAATGAAAAAAAAATGATTTAAAATTAATTTATTAAATTTGGACATCTGCTACAATTAAAAGAAGTTGAGCAAGTTTCTAATAGTGATCTCAATTAAATAAAGTTAAGCACTTTGCGAATTACACTGACGATTTGTCCTCTTGTAATACCTCTCCTGGGACAAACTATATTGCATATAATTAAATTTATCTAGTATCATCTTTAAAGTATAAAAGCTTACCACTGTTAACGATTATTTGTACATTAAAGTAAACGTTTACTATAGACTTTATGAAGAAAATAAATGAATGACATCCTTCTCTCTATTAGATGAACAAGACAAAAGGACCACGCTCATGTTCATGTCAGTTAACCTGCCTTACGTCATCAAATCTGCTTTATCCCCATATGCATCAAAGCACGCCGTGTCAGTGACTTTGCCCACACTTAGACCTCCTGTTGTTTTTGTCTCAGTTGGAGATCTCTTGTATGGTGATCTTATTATACAGGGTGACAAACTGTTAAGGTAGAATACTTTAATAAAAATAGGAAAAAAACTCATTTGAACATGGGTTCGCAAATTTTTATTCATATAATACCTACAGGTTACTAAACAAAAAAAAATCCATATTACCCGTTTTTGTTAATTTGACACGCCACTTAATTAATTAGATTTATTTAAGTTAGTACTAAATAAACATCTTAATGCCATTAATAATATAACCAAATTACAACAACGAGTTTGAATAAAACTTAAAACAGGCCAAGGAGTTGGAGCAGGAATATATGGAGACAAACCAAGGTTGAAAATAAACTTGGGTCTCGGACAACAACTTACTGGGTTCCAGGCCGAAATTATAGCCATATAAAAATGTGAAGGAGTTATGGGTTTGGGTTAATTTATTCGTACAGCCAGACAGCTCGTCAGGGTAATCAGTTTATTCAAAATCTGCTCTAAGCTAATGCAGGACTGCGTAGTTGCCCTGGAAGAGCTAACTATGGCCCGGATACCAGGACAAAAACTAAACTCTTTACACTTGAAAACGGGTAGTGATCAGACTATCCGAAACGTTGTGTAAATAGTTATAAATAAAAAAATGGAAGTCCAAAAGTCCTTTAGTATCACAAACCTATGCAAGTTACAGTGATAGAAGATATACAATCCACCTCCAGGCTAATCTAATCTAATCTAATTTAATCCAGTCTAATGGGTTCGCATTTTTTTTTCTTTTTGAAATAAAGATTGCTGAACTTAAGAAAAAATTAAAAACACCTGTATTGGTAAATTTTTTGGACTTAATATAAACGCTATTTAATAACATATTTGTTATTATTGTTACATAGTTGCTAATAAAAAGTTATAAAATATATTGTTTACAAGAAAAATATCCTCCCATGTATCTTTTATGGCCTAGGAATATCTATGCAAAAAATGTTAGTTTATTAATGGATAAAGGATGTAATACAATGTCATAGAAGCTAATTACACCCTCACCTTGAGTAACGCATGCAATATTGCAAAAATAAACCCCACAAGATATACTTAGGTATCTGGTATTTATTTTTGTCAATAACGTACATTTTGAATATTGAGATGTAGATGCATGTTCCTTCCGAGCAGAGTGAACTCTCACAGAAGTCGGTCTGATGAGTCGCAGTAAGTGACGACATCGCCGAGGATGAGCTTTGATAACGTATACGAAAGTCGTGAGACAATCCCTTTAGTCCTACCGGTCGCGGAATTACCGATTTAACGATTTTGAATATTGTGGGCAGCCACCTAATACTGTTAATTTTATTAAACTAACTTTAAAACTATATTAAATATAACCCAAAAATAAATTAAAGAAATTTGGCTACAGCTCCAAGTTATTTCCAGTGGCGGCTAGTGCATTGGAGAACAGGGGAGGCTAAAGTCATAAGGACTGT
This sequence comes from Listronotus bonariensis, assembly GCA_014170235.1. Lineage (NCBI taxonomy): Eukaryota > Metazoa > Arthropoda > Insecta > Coleoptera > Curculionidae > Listronotus > Listronotus bonariensis. Next base: position 123,690 of record JACEGR010001985.1, on the reverse strand, counting down.
ATAGACACAGAAAAGGTTGCTAATTTTTTTGGACTATCGCACCTATTTAAAACAAAGTACATAATATTTGCATAAATGTAAACAAAAATTGTGGATTGCCGCATTATTGGTTAAATTTATGGGAAGGCTGAGCCTTCCTTGCCTCCTCTGACGAGCAGCCAGTGGTTATTTTGGATAATTACAAAAACATTTTTTTAAGAACCCTGTATCCTTAAAACAATACACTTTGTAATAAAAATCAACGTTTTAAAAATTGGCCGTGCAAATAAGATAAATCTCAGGTATTTAAAAATCCACAAAATAGATAGGATTAAATGGAATTACTTTATTTACTACAACATTATAAAAACTTAAACTGAATCTATAAACTTAGAAATATAACCTGCTTCATAATTAAATTTTTACTTAGAAATATAATAAAATTTATTATCTTCTAATACTATAAACATTATTCATTTACCCTACGCGAGATAAGAATACAGATTTAACACATTAAATCTTAACATGTCTCATCATTAAAAAAATTAATAGTATTAACACTTCTGTCAGACATGATACATTTCAACACCGAAATTTTAAAACTAAACCGTAGTTTTTAGCTTGTTATTAATGACTTTAAAAATTTTAGATACAAGCAGAGATATGCAACTTAAAAAGTTTGAAACAATCTAACAAATCGTTCTGTTGGTTTTTACATTATTATTTTAACTGGGTATTACTTACTTTCTTCTTCCTTTCTTACTTACTTTATAGAGTCAGGAAGCGTGGGTGCGAATAATTTCATTTATGGGTTGCTTTTCGAAAAAACATTTGAACACGTAGCACTTTATTTTTGTTTGCAGAATATTTATTGGTAATTTTATCTATACTTGGTGTCCCAAAAATAAGCTATGAACAGCAATTTTTTTAGTAGAAACAACCATTTAAAATTAAATTTCTAGATTTTGCGTCAAATTCCAATTATGTTTTATGTACCATGTAATATACCTTAAGTCACATTTTGATAAATTTACCATCAATTTTCATCAGAATTTGTAAAGACACGTAAGTAAAAATAAATATATTTGGGTTCAGTCGTTTGTTCCTTGGAAAACGCCCAATAACCCTAATTTTTACCAATAAAATTCTTTTTTTTTTATCAATTTTAATTCAGGTATACAAGTTGGCCCTCGAAATTGTTAAGATGAACAACTTTATAAACAAAAAATCAACTTTTGGTTACATTTTTTTATTTTGCATCAAATTTAAATTTTGTTATTACTTTCCAACTGATTACACAGCCTTACAAAAATAATTTGCTACTCAGAAAGACGGACTATAGAGTCTGAGGTCGTAAGGACATGGTCAGGTCATGGTCAAGGTCATTTCAAAGTCAATAACAGCCCTTCAAAAAAATTGACGGTCCCAAGACTAGACAATGGTATCTTTATGTTTTGGGGTCCCTGAACTCCAATCTGTAGTCGGTTTGACCTTATCAGGTGAGGGTCAAGGTAATTTCAAGGCAAATTCATCGAAAATAGTTAAAACTTATCGTGATATCTTTATATTTTTGGAGTCGCTGAATTTAAATCCGGGGTCAGTTTGACCCCCTCAGGTGATGTTTAAGGATATTTTAGGGTCAGCCACCCAAAAATTATCCAGAGGTCATGATTGTGGTCTATTTTCGATAACTTTGGATGATTTTACCCTAATATAATCTTGATCTCAACCTGATGGGTTTAATTTGGCCAAGGATTCGGCAAACCAGCGACCCCAGAAACATAAAGGTAATATGATTTGGGTTTGTTTTTAGACAAATTTAAATGATTTGACCTTTATATATCCTTGACCTCGACCTAATGGGGTCAAAAAGGTCGATTTGACTTTGGATTCTAACAACATACAGATACCACTATTGTGGTCTATTTTTAATAATTTTACCATGAAATGACCTTGATCATGATCTGACAGGTCAAAATAACCCTGAATTCGGATTTAGTGACTCCATGAACATAAAAATACCACGATTGTCGTCTACTTTTGATAAATTTGGATGATTTCACCTTGAAATGACCTTGACCGTGACCTAATAGGACTAAAACTGTCCCCAGATTCGGATTCAGCGACTCCAAAAACACATAGAAACCATAGGCTGTCTTTCAAAGGAGCTACTTTGTAAAAAATTACCAAATGGACATCAAGAACCTAAGAAAAATGATAAGGGTATTTTTTTATGGAATGGTCTTTAAAATATATGACTACTTAAATCTGGAAAATTAGTAGATATAATTTTTATTACACAGTAGCGGCCAAAAGTAAAAAAAACTTTTTTTTTTTAATTACTGATATTTAACAGGAAGTAAACTACTTTTTGTAGTTTAATTTAATACATTAAAACAGTGTTAAAAATAAATAGACACTATATTAAAATACCTTTTAATAAAAAAATAATCAATAATAATATTTTAAATAATTGAAAGCCAAAAGAAGATAATATTTTTAAATTATTATATGTATACTCAATTAAATGAATGTCTGGTAGTAAAACCATTTATTATTTTTAGTTACCACTGCTCATCTATGTGGTATTAACTCTAATAAATGTCTAATATTTTTACTCAATTTTTTACCATGCTTGGTTTAATGCGTCAAACAGTTTTTTTTCTTTTTCGGGATTTTTATGTCTGGAATCTAGCTCCAATTGCTCCTATAAATTTTCTTTAATATTTAAGTAAGGACTTTGTGCGGCCATACTAAAAGAATAAGCTGCTTACCAAAAAAAAATATTTAATACATTTTTGGGTATGCTTATTATTGTTCTGTTTAAATTTGCACATTAGCGGCAGATTTTTTACAGCTGGCGGCGGCATTCGATTTTAAAGAATATCCAAATAATGATATCCGAGCAATCACATGCGTCATACTATGACAGTACATCCACATGTATAACGGTCGGTGTAATAGACCAGAGATTTAAAATTTAGATTCAAAAAATATTGTAAGGCTTTTATCACATCAAAGATTTATTCTAAAGTATACCACTATAAAATGTAAGCCAACTATAATACATGATGAAGGTAGGGTCATAGTATGGGGCTCTTTTTCAGAGCCTGGTGTTGGTCCGCTAATAAAAATTTAAGAAATATGAACATATATTAGTATTTAGATATATTTAAAAATCATATTCCACCATATGCTAAAAAAATCTGCTACTAACCTAAATCTTTTAGAAAATTAATAGGAACAATTTATTGCTAGATGTCAGGTAAACAAAATACCCAAAAGTCGAAAATAGTTTTAGAACTATCATGCACTATGCATTGAAGTCCGGTGATGGCTTAGCGTGTAAAGGCGTTAAGTTTGTTGAGCGCACACGGACGTGAGGTGGGTTTGAATCCTGCTGAGGCCAAATACTTATTTATAAGTTGGTCGGAAATTTAGTGGTTAGCTCAACACCAGACGGACAAAGTGCAAAATGTATCGACGCTGAAGGCCACTAAAGGACCAGGGCGCCGGAACACACTTTGCCGTGTCCTGCGCAACCGTAGACATGCGGACCCCACTCAGTTGGTAGGTTCAGTAGTGCCCCCTGGGTGAGGACGAGGTCTTAAGTTGTCGCTCATAGGACCGTGGTTCGGAACCCACGTTAAGCTGTAGGTCCCGTCTGGCTGACATCACCCAGACGTAAAATGACAGGGCGCACAATAAGCCGAGCGGCTTCAGTGCATGGGTTATCCCGGCCCTATTCTAATCTAATCTAATCTATCATGCACTATAATAACAATAATTTACCACCAAGCGATTTATTATTGTGTATTAACTTAAAACTTGTAATATTTTATTAGGTACTAAAGAACCACACTTTCTTCGGTAACTAATTAATATTTTTTAGACTGGTAACATAGGCCCACAAAAAAAAAAGAGTTAAGGCTCAGAGAATAGAATAGAATGGTTCTTGGTATTTTGGGATGCTAAAACGATATATAATAAAAAAAAAAATTTAACCGTTCAATTTTCCCTCACCACCCCCAGCAATTTATTTTCTTCAGTGCAACCGTATTGTTTATAAAATTAGGGACGTATAATTGCACTTGTTTATTACTTCCAGTTTAAAGAGAAGTGATATAAACTTTGATATTTTAAACGGAACACCCGTAACATATCTTTTAGAATTTGAATTCTAAAAGTAATTCCTGATGTAAAACCTTCTATATATCCATTACCTAACTTTTTACTGTTTTGGATAAAATGGCGTTTAAAAATGTCCAAACAACAGCACAATATGCGGTTTTATGGGAAAACAAATAAACATTACAACAATTTAAAATGCTTAAAATAGTTTTTTTCAAGACTTTACCGTAAGAGACCATTTAATACTACTTTCCGTTTAACGGGAATTGCTGTCAACAATAAACTTTTAGTATGATAACCCTTGTAATTTTAATGAAACACCCTATATATTTTTAAGTTTCAAATTCTTTAAGCTATTCCTGATATAAGACCTATAATATCCCCATCCTATATTTTTTAGTTCTAGAGAAAACGAAGTTTCAAAAGTTCAGACGGCGGCTGAATATCCATGAAACTGTTTATTGTGAGGTCGTTCGGACCTATTCAAACTCCGTTTTCTCTAAAACTAAAAAGGATAGAGTATGGATATATCCTAGGTTTTACATCAGGAATAGCTTAAAAATCTAAAGCCTAAAAAATATATAGGGTGTTCCATAAAACTTACCAGGGTTTTCATACTTAGAAGTTCAATTTATACAGCACTTTCGGTTAAACAGGATGTAGTATTAAAGGGTCTCCATAGGTAGAGTCTTTTAAAATTTCCATTTAAGGCATTTTAAATTTTTGTGACGTTAATTTGTTTTCCCATAAAACTGCATATTGTGCTGTCGTTTGATATTTTCAAAGGCCATTTTCTTCAAAAGCAAGAAAAGTTAGGTTATGGCTATAAAAAAGGTAATATATCAAGAATTACTCGTAGAATTTAAATTCCAAAAGACATACAGGGTGTTCCATTTAAAATATCAAAGTTTATATCACTTCGGTTAAACCGGATGTAATAAACAGGTGCAATTATATCTTAAATTGGCACCCGGGGATACAATATAACGTCCCTAAATTTGAAAACTGTACGGTTATACTGAAGAAAATAAATTGCTGGTTAGGTATTTCGCTGTTAGATTTTATCCCCCTGCAGGGAGGTTTTGGGGCAGTGTAGAAGGTGACCATAAGGTCAGAAATTATTTTTATTTGTAAATTTGAAAACTGTACGGTTGCACTGAAAAAAATAAATTGCTGGTTAGGTATTTCGCTGTTAGATTTTACCCCCTCTGCGGGGAGGTTTTGGGGCGGTGTAGAAGGTGACCATAAGGTCGAAGTTATTTTTATTCGTCACGATCGGCTTAAGTACCAACAATTTATTACCATATGCATTCCAATCACGTAGGAATGCATATGAATTTTATTTTTTTATAATATGTTACATTTTACCCCCTTGAGGAGGTGGTGGGGAAAATTGAACAGTTAAATTGTATTTTTATTATCATATATCATTTAAGCACCCCGAAATACCAAGAACTAGTGGATTCTACCCCTCTAAGTCCTGACTTTTTTTGTGGGCTTGTGTAATTAACAAATCGACATCATGTATATATTTTTGCGTTACACCCTAAAAACATTACTCACCTTTACAAAAACCCTTAATATTTTTTATATTATAAAAGCTTATATTAGTAAACCAAATTACAAATAATTGCCTATATGACACTTACATTATTAAAAAGCTAAATTGTTTAAATGCCCCTAAGGAAGCCAAAAAAATTTGCTCATCGTAACGAATCAGCCTAAATTGCAATATCGGCGATTGTGTTATGCCGCCGCTGACATAATTATTAATGAACGTAATTTCGGATAGAAATCTCAGTATTGCTGCCTGTGCATTATTTGATTCGAAAAGGCCTCAGGCATGCAGCTAAAAACAGGATCACCGAACTGAGTTAATTAAGCGGTAAATTAAAATTTGAAAAAGAAAGGACATTTTGTTAAAAGAGAGATTTCAAAACATTTTTAAGAAAGACAGACCTTGCTTAACTCTGATTTTGCTTTAATATACAAAAAGATTGCTTAATGATTAAAAGACGTTTTCCCGTAAAAAAAGAAAAAAATATTCTACAGTGTGTCCGAAATTAGTAGAGAATGTATTAGGATATGGAAAAGTACGAGAGATAAGAAGATGGTTAAATGGGAAAAGTTGTAGGCCATTCAACTAAAAATGTATTGCCTTTTTGTTGACTGCAGTATCTTGTTTGGTTTTAAATATATTAAAAAAATTAACATTTTTATAAAACGTGCTGTATTATTTTTATTTTTAAATATTTTTAGAATCTGTAAAAACATTATTGGAACAACTTTTTAAAAGCAATGCATATCTGCATTCAGATTTAAATATTAACCTTCCGGTTTTGAGGTTCCATCCTTAATTTTTGTTTTTCTTATGGCGACCATTTTGTTTTTCAGCACATTTTTAAAAGACATTTTATGAAAATATTTTATTTTTAAGTCAAAAAACGTTAATATTTATTTTATGCTCAAGCTGGCCATGACGGCTATTATCACTAGCTCTATAAATATTTGTCTTAATTTTTTATAAAAAATTTTGTTTAAAATGTCAATGCAAGTGTATTTCTAAGTTTTTATAATCTCATATGACTTTAGAAAGTCGCATATGCATTAAAATATTTAATAATATCAAGCATTAAATGTTCTATTAAAAATAAGTGTTTGTGCTTAAAAACATTTTTTTAATTATCCATTAATGTGTTATTGATTCTGTACTTTAAAAAGGAACTACAGCGTTAAGGGGGTTTTATTATTTTATATGGTCAATGGACCTCCCACTATTAAAAAACCGCGGAGTGCTACCATTTGAAGGTGTGCGTTTTTGAAAACGGGGTGACAACTTTTTAGTTTTTTAAGATTATAAAAAACAACGCACTCTTTTAGGTAGTAGTCAACAGAAAGGTTTTAAGAAATTAAATTTTTCATTAAATAGTTTTTACTGAATTAAAAAAGTAATTTTTGACAAAAATATGCTCAAAAACCAAGCAGAAAAAACACAAAAACTGCGTTTTTAATATTTCTTTGTATTTTGCCCTATAACTTTTTCTATGAAGATTTAGGCATAGGCATTTGTTCATAGAAAAAAATCTTTGTCCTTTTTTACAAAATGACGCTGGGTAGAAGTCTTTAGGGTTCATAGTATTTAAAAACGATGTTTTAAAGTTTGCCACGTACATCATTTTTCGGCAATTTTACCTATTTTGTCGCAAACAATGTTCTGTAACTATTTTCTATGCAGTTTTAGGTAAAGTCAATAGGACATTTGGTTAAAAGAGAAAATAATTACCTCTAAAACGGTTTATTGTAAGTGGCTTTAAGGCTATTTATAAGTAAGATATGGTTCTTTAAACCTTTCTACTTTTAACGATATTTTCTAACCTTTACCTTTATCCTTTTAATTTCCCGGTATAACTTTTTTCTTCTACATTTAGGTATATGTGGTATTAAAAAGAAAAGAAAGCCCATTTTCTTATCTTTAGAGTGATTTATTGTAAAAAGGCTGAGGTCAACTCCAAACAAAATATGGTTGGTCAAAGTGTCATACTGGAACACTTTTTGATATTTTTTACGTACATTTTTCTTAATTTCTCGTTATTACTTTTTTCTTTGTGCATTTGGGTATATGTGTTGCTAAATAAAAATAAAAGCCTATTTGTTTACCTAATTTAGAACCAATTAAAACAAAAAATAATTTCAACATCTGTTTTTTTCTTAGCTTTACTATCTTCTTCTAAAATCTCAGTTTTATCAGAGGTCTGGCAATTGATACCTAAGCAACTACAATTTCTGGTACATCCTTTCGTATGATGTGCTATTTTTTTCAAGCAAACCCAGTGACGTGGTAGGTGTTGATTAGTGGGGTGCATTGAAATCAATCCATACCCTTAACTTTTACCTTATATGTGATTCTTTAAAAAAATAGTAACCTTGGCTGAAGAGTCATAATATTTAGAAATAGGGGCTAGTCGAAATCATATACATATTATCAGATTGGGTGATAGCCGTGAGTAACAGGCCATATTTCATGTTCAGAATACCATTGATGACGTTTACATTATTAAACCGTCGTAGAAAAAAAAACAATTAGAAAAAGACAAGAATAAGCAAAAGTAGGATGCAACGCGTCTGCAGTATGACATACCTATCAGCTATATCTTTGCTTAAAAATTAACTCTTAGCAGTTTTTACAATACACAATTTTAAAGAGGTTAAAAAATTGGCTTTCTTTTTTATTTACTTTGCACCACATATACATAGACTCACATATAAAAAGTTATAACGAGAAATAAAAAGATATAGGTGTAAAGATTAGAAAACTTGCTACAAAGTAGACAAGACTGCGAAGGAAACCATATCTCACTTATAAAATGGTTTTAGAGAGCTTTTTGCCAAAGGATCATTTTAAAGGTAATTATTATCTCTTTTTACTTAGGATAAACTACTGTTGGCTACACTTAAACCGTGTATAAAAGAGTTAAGCAAGGAATATTAGAAAATCGCGAGAAATAGGTAAAATAGCCGTAAAACTATGTGAGTGACAAAATTTAAAAACCGATTTCTCAAATGTTAAACCTCAAAAGACTTCTACCTAGTGTCATTTTGTAAAAGAAGGATCAATGTATTTTTTGTATAAACCAATGCCTATAACCTAAATGGGCATGAAAAAAAGTTATAGGGCAAAATATAAAACAAAATAAAATAACCACTATAAGCCCTAATTGTAATTCTAATAGTGAAAAATAAAATCACACACAACTGATAGTAGAGTCAACTATTTGAATTACCAAACATTATTATCAAGACTTGTCTAATGGTTATTTTTATATAAACAAACAATTAAGTTGAATAATTTTACAAAGCTGTGTAAAAACTGTACGTACTATTTCTAAAACAACTAAACTATTTATTATTTTTCTTTGTAGCTCGCGTTATTTAATTTAATTTAAAATAATTGATTATCTTACTTACTAAAATAATTTTACTAACTTTATTTTTAATTAATAATCATCGTTGGTTCCTATTAATAATTTCCTAGGTTTATGCGGACAGGTTAGGAATTACGCTGTATATGTTTTTAGTAAGGGATCCATAGTATTTTTTTCTGTAAATAATCATTTCACCCTCCTACTTAAATACGAAATGTGAGCAAACAAGATCCACTTATAATAACGCTCCAATTGTAACGTATGAATTCAATCCACTTTACAAGGAGGCATAATAAGCTATTTTTCCCTGCCAAAGAAAATTATCATTGCTTCTCCCTTTGAAAATTTGTCACTCCCCTTAAAAGGGAAATGCCATATTATCACGAATTTAAGATTGCTATAAAAGTTCCTTTTACTCGCAATTTGTTTCCTCTTGTAATTTAGGAATATAGAGAGTAAAATGAAACAACACAAACTGAGCATTTCAAGAAAAGTAAATTAGGATCTTATTGATAAATAAAATATTTTTTTCAGTATTAAAAATAAATGTTATCTATTAGTTATTAATATTTGCAGAAATTAAAAATATATATTATTTTTAGGACCAAACGTGTAAAAGTGTTTCCATAAAGTTATAGAGAAATAAGTGACACCAAAAGAATATCGAAATTCCATTGTCTATTTTAAGAATTCACACAACGTTTCGGGCAGTCCTATCTTTGTCCGTTTTTAAGTTTAAACTGATAATATATCTAAAAGCTACTTAGTTTATAACTATCAGATGGTAGACCATTAACCCGTGACGAAGTTGTGTGCGATCAAGCGTATGGTTGTTCACCTAGGACGCCAGCATTGGTGCGCTTTAGGAAAGACTTCGGGTATTGGAATATCCTTGTGGATTTTCGGTACTCTATAGAGATGGTTTACTACGATGTGGCGTAAAAACATATTCTTTAAACTAAACTTGGTCAGCGATGTTTAAACCTTTTTGTGTATGATGCTTATGTTCCATAATCCGGCTTTTTCTTTCACCAATTTACGACCCCCCACACTCACATGGTACGTGGAAGATACACTCTTTTTCCTGTTTTAGGTTTCGTGTTCGTCAGGACGCTCCTTTGAGTTGTTTCGGACTAAAAACCGTTTGGATCCCATATTGTCTTGCAATTCTTCTAATTTTTTTCCATGTTTCTTTAATAAATTAAATCGTTAAAAGATAGAGTGTTTAAAATCTAGTAAAAAAATACTAGAGGCATTTGAGGATTTTAGGTATGTACTGTTTTGTGACCACCGTAAAGCTGTCGCATAGCATTTTGCTTCAAAAACCTAAATATTATAATTTTTTGATTAACTTCATTGATTCAATCAGATCATCAGATATTAAATTTAATAAAAAACTCAAAGGGTAAGAGGTGTGGTAGGTTTATCGGCGAAGAGAGCTGTCAACATAAGTGTCCCTCAGGGCTGATTTCTGGGTTCCATCTTATTTTTGTGGAATATAAATAACCTTCCATATCCACAAGGAGCAAGATGTGACTTACACTCTTCGCTGATGATACTGCTACTTCTCTTACTTCAGAAAACTCTCGACGAAGCGAGGCAGGAGCTGTGTGATGCACAAACGGGTGCTGGGGACTAGTTCAATGGGAATAGGCTACTCTTAAACCACTCAAAAACAAATAAAACATATGTTTGCTTTGGGGAGGTTGGGAGTTAAAAATCTCTGGCCCGTTTAAACATTTATTACTAACAAGCTAATTTTTCGCCCAAATTTTTTCCTTACAAAAAATTTCGTTGGTGGTAGCTTACAGGGTTGGCAAGGATGACATAAGTTGATTTGACGAATATAAAAAAATTATTACTAACTTCAGTTTTCTCTAATAACTTCTAAAATAATTATCCAATCCAATTTATTGATTAGTTAATAGTTATTTAATGTAGCACCTACATTGTCCTACAAATTACGTCGTTTGTTATCCCAGTCCTTCAATTCCATATTTATATGTAATTTAAAGGTAACTCTTACACATTTTTTACCTGAATTTTAAAAATAGATAATTAAATGACGTAAATTGCGTGAAAAACATGAATAAAAAATTGTACTATTGTAAAGTGCATTTGTGGACATACTGGATAAAAAAAGAACAAATTTTTGTATGTATATTCGAAAATTAAATTATTTAAATTTTAAGACATATATTTTTACTTTATGTTGTGTTTTAAATAGAAAAAGAAACATTACAAATCTTGTCGGACTAGCAATACATGCCAGTTTTTTTGTAGGGCATTTTTATTGTTTGGACAAAAAACACACTAACAAACCACGTAATATCTTTGTTCTAAAGTTACTAATAAAACAATTGTTTTGTGGTATCACCAACTTGAGTTTGGAAAAGTCACATTTTTTGCCAAACCCTGTACTTAATCTCCTTCAATTGTTTTTGAGAGATACCTTATTAAGTTTGCCAATTTTCCTAAAAATTTTAAGTTTCTATCTTTTACCATTTTTTCCAAAAATGCATTTGTGACACTGACCTGTCGACCCACGAAAATCACTGGGGTATATAGACGGCGTCATGGCCGTCTATAAACAATACAATTTCCACCAAAGTAAAATGGTGTATTACACAATTTTTTCCAGTGCAAGAGTTAAATAGTAAGTCTAAGAAATATGATTGATTGAACATTTTGTTCGTTATAATAAAGCATGCTTTTTACCTTTTTACGTAAATTGACGTGGGGGTGTTTCATTAATAGGCAATCCAACCCTTGGTCTTATCAACCCATTAACTAAATAATTTAACCCCGATATTTAGTCTCTAATCCAAGTAGATTGTTTGCGTTTTCCTAGTAACCTTTGCATGAAATGATTATCACGTTTCTGGTTAATAAGGTGTTTAGGCTAAAATTTCGCGTGTGTATGTACCTAACGTTGAAGGAAATTCGCTATCTTACTAATTCAATAAATGTGCTGCGTGTTGCCAGAGTTAACCACGAACTATTCGAAATCAATGTTGTATTCAGCAATAATCCTCGTTTATACGGCGTGACTTCGGAAGTTCTTACCAAATAGGAATTTCTCTAATTATTAACTTTAAGAAAAAAGTGCCTCTTTATAAAAAGTTTTGCTGGATGAGAAAATACATTTCCACAAACATAAGTGTATCTTAGATGTACAGGGTGACTTTAAACGACTTGTTTTAAAATTATTATACAGGGTATAAAACGATTATCACGTTTCTGGTTAATAAGGTATTTAGGCTAAAATTTCGCGTGTGTATGTACCTAACGTTAAAGGAAATTCGCTATCTTACTAATTCAATAAATGTGCTGCGTGTTGCTAGAGTTAACCACGAACTATTCAAAATAAATGTTGTATTCAGCAATAATCCTAGTCTATCGGCGTGACTTTGGAAATTCTAACCAAATAGAAATCTTTCATTTTTAACTTTAAGAAAAAAAGTGCCTCTTAGTGTATGTTGGATGTACAGGGTACCTTAAGAAAGACTTGTTTTTAAATTAATATACAGTGTATGAAATGATTCTCACGTTTCTGGTTTATAAGGTGTTTAGGCTAAAAATTCACGTATTCATGTATCTGACGTTGAAGGAAATTCCTACTGTATCTTACTAATTCAATAAATGTGCTGCGTGTTGCCAGAGTTATTCATGAACTATTCGAAAACTATGTTGTATTCACCAATATTCCTCGTCTATATGATTGTACTATGGTAGTCTTGTTAAAAAATCATTATCTTGAGTTATAGTTTTTTAAGTATACCTTAAATGTTTCACATGGTAAAAGTTAGGTTTTCTAATTTAGTTGATTATTTAACTCGTAAAGGGAAGACAATTTTTCAAAAACCTTTATACAGGGAGGACCTAACGTACGTTGTCCTTCTTCCAACATTGACTTATCAACGACAGCTCTAAAATTTGAAAATACTTTATTATTTTCAAAATAGGGGTTTGTTCGGCATCTGTATGTCGTTGCGGCATATTTAATAGTATCGACGTATATAAGCAAAACTAACACTTCACAGTAATCCTATATAAAAATCACAAAAGAGCACTTTACATTCAAAATTGTTTTGAACAACTTACGCGGCACGAATAATTTGCGTTCACAATGTTGCAGGTTTAACGAAGTACACAGTAGATTAAAATAGGTCTGGATAGTCGGTTAGGTCAAATTATAGGTACTAAACACTTTGAAAAGGGGCTCCCAAAGGGGAGCTCGGTTTATAAAACTTTTTAATTCTTTATTTTGTCACCACTTTTCGAAAGTTAATTAAATTAATAGTGTGTTTACTATTTCATTGTTTTTACAAGCGAGTTCCACTTTAAATAAATTAAATTATACAAGTTGTTTTAGATGTATACTAAGTGTCAATAGTAAACAAATAATTGTATGTTTTTATACACACAGTTAACCAGTTATTAAAAATTTCAGGTTGTTTCTGATTTTCTTTGTCTCTGGTTTTTATAAAATAACTGCCTTTTTGAAAACCTTTCTATAAACAATATTTGGCAAATTGGCTTATCTGAATTAACCCATATATGCCTAAATCTTAATTTCGGTAAAATTTTGTAATTTTATGCAATAACCCTTCTATAAATAAGACACATTAATGATTCTTTTCGTTTAATTTAATATTGCTTTCTTTTTTTTTTTTCGTTTTACAAGACGGACTATATATAGGACATTAGGTATATACAAGGATATCTATTTACGGTGTATGATAAGCTACACATGCACACCAATGTCACATTTTCTGCATGGTGTGGTGGTTTTGTCATGACAATAAGCACATCTGGTTTGTTTTCCTTGTGGAATTACTAAATGGTCCAACGATCGTATCTTAAATCAGCTACGTTACGTGACCGTCCTTTTTGGTAAACAAAAGCTTTTTTATTTTGTTCTAAAATGGTTGTAGCCAATTTCTTCTGAATGCTAACTGATCCATATGATTTTCTCTATTTTTGTAAGCATTCCACAAAGCCATATCTATACAATGCGAAATCAATGAAAAATACCTTTTTCACCAGGTACTTGCACCTGGTACTGAGCTATATTTTGGTCAGATCTGGCGACACCGCCCATATTCTTATTATACTGTTTGACAACTTGGGGCTGGTCTATGTACACGAATTTTTCAAATGATTTTTGCAAATTATCTTCTAAGCTCCAAACATCTTATTTTTTTCTTTTATTTTCCTGTAATTTTACAGGCAATTCATTTTTATATTTATCTCAACCTCAGTTTGCATAAGGCTCGCTGGCAAATTATTGATATCTACCTGATCCTCATCAGTTACATTACCGCATTCATTAACAGGGGGTAGCAAAGTAATTGCCTCAGCCTCTATTTCGTCATCCTCAAGCATTACTAATGCTTCATGAAAAGAAAACCCCTGAAATAAAGAGGTAACAGTAACTTACCTGACAAAATAAAGGATAAAAAGCAAATTTTAGCTTTATTAGGTAATGGTCAGGTTAGGTTAGATATGGTTAAGATATCAGTCAATTTGAACTAAAATTTGATATCGTATTGTATACTAACAATAACTTAGCTAACGCCATAACGTGTCAATATACGATATGTAACCTAAACCTAAAAAAATTGTATAGGTACCAATATTCCTATTGTACTAAATATAGGACGACTAAGTTTCATGCAAAATTATAAATCACTGGATAATAAGTATCATTTTTAATAGCAAAAATAAGCATACTGCATGTTTCTACAATAGGTTCTCACAAAAATCAAAACCACATTTTATTTTTTTTAAATAAATCTGATGTTACCTTGCAAAACGCACTCTATATTCGGCCATTATCAAAATCGTCAGCAACAGCTAATTTTTGTACCCGATAAAATACCACTTATATTCACTAACACTCATTACTCGTCGAGAATAAACGTTTAACTGACGCTTCAGGCAAAAAAGTAAAAGAAATTATAACTGCGGCGACAGGAATCGACAAGTTTAAACCGTACTACCTGTAGGTCATTAGGTATATATGGGTTAATTATACAAGATGTTAAAATTATTAACATAAGTTTAAGAACAATCTGCATGTTCTTTAAACTTACTGAATATTATAGATAATGCCACAACAGGGTTGGTTTTCAAAATCCTGGGCTTAGTTAGGGTTGACGCGATTTAAAGTTTCAAGACTCCATAAGGATATTAAGGTAATTTCTTTTTTTAATGGTACGCCACTGCATTTATCAAAAATAAAAATTTAAATTTTTAACTTTTTTTGGTTTAATGTACGGTGCTTGCGTAAATAAATGAAAACCATTTTTTGGCATGGTCAGCTTGTATTCCTATTTATTCTTTAATTAGATAGGAATTTGATCATGCCGAGAAATGGTTTCTATTTATTTACGCGAAAACCGTACATCAAACAAAAAAAAGTGAAGAGATCAAACGAGAATTTGGGAAAAAAATGTTTTGAAAAATGCAGTGGCGTAACATTTTTTTCCTAAAAAAATAATAACTTTAATAGAGATTCTTATAGAGCCTTGAAACTTTAAATCGCTCCAACCCTAACTTAACCTAGGATTTTAAAGGCCAACGCTATACCATTAGATTCGTAATGAAAGAAATCTATGTGTTTGATATTTTTTAAATAAATGACGGTAAGTACCTACCCTTAAGTTAGCTGTCTATACCTGGTTGGTAGGTATTGGGCCCAAGAAAAATGTTGCCAGCCTTGTTGCGGCATTATCTACATGCTATAAATTTTTCATTTAAATAAATTTAAAAAAATGACGGTATTTATGTAATTTTTTTATTATTATATTATTTTACACTATATTAGCCCAGAATATGGTTTGTTAACCCCCGAGGAATTTATTTATTAATGAATTCCATTGTTAAAAAAAATATTTTAATAGAAAAAAGAATGAGGGGTCCATTTATATAGCCGTATCTTAGACTATTGTGGCTTGTCCACGTTTGCACGTTTAAATTTTACTTAGCACTTAAAAAATACTTTTAAAGATGTTACACATCCAGTAAAAAGGAAAATAAAAAAAAATTGATAATTATATTTAACTGTATGGTATGTTAGCAAATGTTGAGGTTAATGTTTATTTAGATAAAACTTTGGTATGGACAGTATATTATAAATATTTGCAATTTAGATTAAATAGGTAATTATTTTAGAAATTCAAATAATTTAGTTAGTAATATTTACCGGTTAACTACGAACATAAAATATTTTAAATTATTTGCAATCGATTAAGCTGCATAATCTTTCACTACATTCTAAAAACTATGTTTTCGCAGTTTATTAATAAATAATACCTAAATGTAAAACAACATTGAATTGTAATAATATTTTCTAAAAAAATAATTTGCTCGGTTTTACATTTTCATAAATTATAACTGGATCCTGATATAATCCTGAATATTTTTGTAAGTATTTATTTGGTAAATAAGACACGTAAAATTTCGAAGAGTTTAATATAGGTATATATACAGCGTTTCTACGAAAGTTTTCACTATCTTTATAGGTATAATAGCTTAACCTCTTTAATAAAAGTCCCGCTTGCTAAGAAAATAAAATTTTCACAAGAATTTTTGTACCCATATCGGATGTACAGCTAATAAATAAAAAAGGTTTTATTTATTAGTAATAGTAATGTACATTTATAAAAAGCAAAACACTTCTATTTTTATTTGCCTTCCTTGCATTGTTTTTCCCGTGTCAATACCGCAGATTTAAATTTTGGAATTCAAAAAAAAAATTTGCACAACTTTATTACACCCAGGGTATATTTTAAGTCACACCTAAAAACGAAAATTATCAGAAGTCCGCCGCGTTGGGCTCAGTGACTCCCCATTCCATGTATAGTAGGTATAAAGGCCTCACTGGATAAAATCTCAGGTTACCTTATGCTAGGTTTACATCTAACATTTATTGCATGATAATTCATGGTAGGCAGACATTCTGGCTAATGTAAACGGTCAAAAATTTATGTCCGATGGAAATTTTTTATTGTTTACATTAGCTAGAATTTCTGTCTGACATAAATATCATGCAATAAATATCAGATGTAAACCAAACATTACACTGGCTCTTAAGGTACTCGCACACATGTACTCTTTTTGGTGTAACTTTTACAGCGGGATAATAAATAAACTTTATGTTTACAAAAGCATGCTTGTGTAAACATAGTTTATTTATTATCCCGCTATAAAAGTTTCGCTACAAAAGTGTATATGTGTGCAAATACCTTTAGGCTATTAGAATTTTACTCGAATTGATTTGAAATTTTAGGAGAATATTTTAAACATATTATGTTATTTAATACGACAAAAAACATTTTTTAATAATTTTTAAACCCACCTAACCTCTTAATGTGACAGTGGTGTAAGAATATTTTTAAACGTGCATTTTTTTATAAAGGAATACATTATGGAAAAACAAAAAAAAAACAAAGTTCATAAATCAGTCTGACATCCAATTTGTCCCGTTTAGTAATTTGGGGGTTTCATTGACAAAGACAAGGGGATCCAAAATAAAAGCACCCTTTAAAGATAACGTTAGGTGAAATCGAAAAGATTTCGTATCTTTTCTATAGGCGAGAAAATGGAAAGGATGTTGATGAATTTCAAAAAGGGTGATAATGTGGAATAAGAAGATTGCACGACCACGTTTTGAATATAAAGCACTTTTAATTAATGAGAAAATTTCACAAATGTCTAATGAGTTTTGCTACTT
This sequence comes from Listronotus bonariensis, assembly GCA_014170235.1. Classification (NCBI taxonomy): domain Eukaryota; kingdom Metazoa; phylum Arthropoda; class Insecta; order Coleoptera; family Curculionidae; genus Listronotus; species Listronotus bonariensis. The sequence goes on along the minus strand of JACEGR010001985.1, from coordinate 105,918 downwards.
TACCCCAATGGAAATAAATTGGATACTGCGTTTTTCTAAATAAATTGGGTTTTTTGTTCAAAATTCATTTTATTTTTATACCACCAAAGCATATAAAAAAGCCCTAATATTTAGGCCTTTTTTCATAATATTATTATTAGAATAGCCCCCTTTTACATAATAAATTTATTAACAAATTTATATACAGAATTTTTCTGAACGTTTAGAGAAAAATTGTTATTTGTAGTTACAAAATAGTAAATGATAGTTTTTTGGTTCAAAACGTCGCATAAATGTAATGACATCATTTTATATAACAGAAATAGTGGCGGTAATAATAATATTTGGTTTAAAATATCTATCTTTAGTTAAACTGGAAAAAACATAACAACTGTTTCGCCGAATTTTGGGTTTTTTTCTAGAATTTGTAAGTTCAGCAATAATTATATTTAAGCAACTTTTTAATCTAACAAAGTATTTTGTTATTAAATTTGATTTTTCAGATTTATTCTGTATTGTTTGGCAGATTCATTTATTTACTGAACTGAAAAAGCGTAACGTCCTAAATGAAAATATAAAAACCTTTTAAAAACAAAAGAATCAAGAAACATATTATTATGTCTTCACGTCTGTTACCGTTTTTGGGATAATATAAAGCATGAAATAAAAACTGAAAAATTAAATAATATGTTAGACTCAAATGGTATTTTTTTAACTTAAAAATTCTGACTTAAAGACTAAGGGTACATCGTAAAATCGAATCCGATTGGACGGATCGTATTGAACCGAATAATGTGCCCTTCGTCCTAGAATTTATCGGGCTAAATATATACAATTACAAAGAGAGCAAACAAATAAAAATTTACTTTTAACCTTACTTTTGTTGTATTTTAATAAATTTCATTTAATATCTGAAAAAAAAAAGGCAATATAATAACGCAAAGCACTAAAAAACACTATCACAATATTTTAGCAAATATTTAACCTTATTTTATTTATCTCTATTTCTCTTTTACACTTATTACCTGTTTTACTTAACTGTCATTTTTCAAACCTTTTTCAAAACCGTGAACATCGTCCAAATATAACCTTCTATCGGACTGAACCCAATTCAAATCGCTTGAAAAACGGGATTGGCTTATGGCGTTCAATCCAGTTCCTTACTTAATCTGAAACGTGTATATCGCAATTTTTTGTCCGATTAAGTTTTACCCGATAGGTTGAATCGGATTCAGTATTACGATATACCCTTAGTCACAGTTTAGGTTATAAGAACCCTTTCAAAATTAGAGTAGGGTAGCGGGATGAGGGCGGGAAAATAAAAACCACTATTGTATTTATCACAACTGCTTGCTAACTTTTTATTATTGGTAATACGTAGTTGGTTGAAATAGCAAAGAAGTAGCATTTTTCTGCTGATTACCGTTCTGCTAACAAAAACATCGGATTTTGAATTATTGCAAAAACATACTTTTTTTTAAATAAAACAACCTGTATAATAAATCACCATTTAAAAGATCTATTAAAGGGCTTTAAAAATTCTTATGTAATTTATCAAATTTTTAATAGTTTTGGAAATATGGCCATCCTCTGGGAATTTGATAGTAACTGGCATTTTTTTAAATAAACAACCTGTATATTGCATCACCATTAAATAGATGTTTTAGGAGCTTTCAGAAAATACCATTTGATATGTCTGTCTTAGGAGATTATAATGTCTATTTTGTCTTTGACACTAAACTTAGTATTTTATGCTTTATTTGTTTTCTGGAAGATTATGTTTAAACAAAATATCATTTGGCTTTTTTCAGAATAAAATTTAAAAGTTTATTAAACATTTTGGGAAAATTTAAATTTTATAAACTATAAAAACTATTCTGTCACTTACACAATAATAATAAAGTTCTTGATTGCTTTAAAAGAAATAAAATAATAAAATATTTAATATAATAACCCTAATATTATGAAAATTACTTAAAAATTACGATACAATGATTTTAATTTTTAAACAAAGGCTCATTAGCTTTTTGGGTTGAAATTATTTTAATCCAATAAAATAAATCTCAACAAGACGCCAGACAGGAACTGGGCTAATGATTTTGCGTCTAAAAAATGTGGTTAATAAAAAGTCCACAAAAATGTGCTAAACAGTTTTACCTAAAAACTAATAAACTTTTAGAAAACTAAAAAAATGTTTTTATTAAATAAAAATGAAATGTCTGATGGACATTTTAGGATTTAACATTACTTAAAAAAAAAATAACTGGTAAAATATATACTTATTAGGTATCCTATCCAGGTAAAAATAAATAGTAAAAATGTATAGCCATATAATAAAGTTTTTTATGCTTTATTTTGTTTTTAGGAGATTACATTTAAACAAAAAAATATTATTTGCCTTTTCGCCAGAACAAAATTAGAAAGTGTATTAAACATTGTAAGAAAATTAAATCTTTTATATACAATGAAGAACTATTCTTGTCCTTACACAATATAATGAAAGTTATAATAAAATTGCTTTATGAGAAATAAGATAATGAAATATTTAATATAAAGGTAGTTACGATACAAATGGTTTTAATTTCTAAACAAACGCTTATTAGCTGTCGGTTGAAGTTATTTTAATCCAATAAAATAAAATCTTAGCAAGAAGGCACTCTCAGGCGAAAACTAGCTTGTGGGTGCATCTCAAAAAGGTGAGTTAGGGATTCCCAGTGGTATGGTAGTATGTGCCAAACTATTAAAGTTTAAACAAACCACAGTAGGAGACTTTTAAAAGGCTCTTTAATAGATTAAATAGTGATATAATACAGGGTGTCTGGAAATTCCGTTTGTATATTTAGGGGTGATTCTGCAAAATTTTGAAAAAGTTTATATGAACATATGTCCTAAGTCTTAGTTTTTCAGAGAGTCGTGCAACGTAGGTCATTTTGTATGAATAATGTTAACTAGCAGAAAAAATGCTACTACTTTGCTAATTTAACCGACTTTGTATCTCCACACAAAAAGAAGCTAGCACAGACAGTGCCGACTTAAAAATGATCCGCCTGTATACATATATTGCATCTAAGTCATTATAGATATACATTTTTATAATGTTTTTTGGTTAATTTGTTTTTTTTTAATTAGGCCCTTGATAAAGTTTCAATCCAGCAACGAAACGTTGGGATAAATACAAAAATGGTTTTTATTTGCCTGCCCCCATCCCGCTATGCTACTCCAATTTGATCCTGACTTACTTTTGTCATTTAGGTTATAATTATTAAACAATTTGGTATATCTGACGTAATTATTATTTTTAATTAAATAGATTATCGATTCAGTTTCAAATAGTATATTTCTGAAGATACTTCAGCATCAAGCAAAGAATTTTTTTTGTTAACGACCTCGCGCAGTAAATAAATGGATGGGTGGACGAACATTCGCACTTAAAGGCCGTGACAAGCTACCGTACTCCGAACAGAAAACCAGGACGTCGCGCCGTAAACAAATTCTTTCCGATAATGCGAATATTCTGTTTGGCGCCAGGCGTGTTCACACTCGATTTGCTTGCGCACAAACCCATTTTTTCACCCCTGAAATGTAACTTTTGGTTCGCGCAGGTAATAACATTGACAATCCATCGAAATCAGTGGTAAACAGTTTTAATTTATTCTTTTAACAAAGAAAACCCAAGTGACACAAAATGCAGTATTCTAGTTAATTTTGTGTTTGCTGTGAATTACTTGTTGACATATTTTATATTTTTAGATTGTAATTGGTAGATAATACTAAACAAGATGCCCATTTGAATATGAAACAGAGGTAATTTTGGGCACTCCCTGTTATTTAATGAAGAATGCTCGGACCCGTCAATTTTTATTTTAGGGGAAAACATTTTTTGACACCTTTACCCCTGAACTGCAAACGTCTAGCAGGGGTGAAAGTCACCCATAAAATTTTAAATGGAAAGAGGAGTCAAGTAATAGAGTTTAAACGCTGTTAGTTAAACACCGCTATGTAATGCTTTGATAGCAGAAAAATGCTCCAAATGCATGTTTCATCGACTACAGGAACCCTATATCTACAATTTGCGGTATCTAGTTATTCGGGGCTACAAGTAACCGATGCCTTCGGTAAAAAATACATGGCAAGTAGATACTTTTGTATACAAACATTTGGGTACTGATGATGTAGCTGTATTGAAGTTACAGCGTTCATACTCTACCCTATTTTAAAGGTATTTGCTATTATTTTCGTTGATATGACAGCTTGTCAAAATTTTGATTTTTATTTTTTTAATGTATAATATTAAATTACCTGTAAAAGTAAGCTAATGTTTGTCCAACGTACCATTTTTCGGGTGGCAATTAGTATTTTTGTAGAGAAACGTCAATCAGTAAATTTCGTTTTTCAGATTTAAGTTGGCTGCCCTGAAGTTCAGGACCGTACTAAACGGAGTTATGAGTAATTTAATATTTTTAATAAATGCTTAGATTCCAGTGACTAAATTTAGCTGTATTTTTTTCTTGGTGTGCCCATATTTATATAAACTTTGTTAAATTAGACTATTTTATAAATAAAGATTTTCGTTAAACCACCAAATAAAAAGTTCTGTTTTTGCTTCTTTAAAAACAAACAAGTTGAAGTTAAAGCAGTTCTCGCATTTTTATATCATAATTGACATCAGGATAAGGCTATAAAGTGTAGATTAATAGTTATTTAGGTACTTTTTTACTTGTCGAGCATATCATCGATTTTATTTAAATTTTGTGTAAGGTTTTTTACGGCGCTGATGACAAATATGTTACCTTTTATTAACTTGAGTTTGTAACTATCTATCTATCCATCTGGCTATCTATGTAACGGAATCTTTGAGCTAATTTTAACCAACTTCAAGCTATTCGATTTCTTTGAAACTTTGCACACTTATTAATGACTATGACAATGCAATAATCTGCAAACAGTATCCCGTTATCTTGTTTTTTGATCGCCAGGAAAAAAAATTCCATTATATTATAAAAACAACACCTGGGTTGCCATCTGTTGGCAACATTCCAAACTTTGCTACTCAATTGCGAAGGGAATTTTTTAGTGGGTTGCCATCTGTTGGCAACATTTCAAACTTTGCTACTCTTTGCCATCTGTTGGCAAGCATTCCAAACTTTTGCTACTCAATTGCAGAAGAAATTTTTTGGTGGGTTGCCATCTGTTGGCAACATTTCAAACTTGCTACTCTTGTTCACTAAAAATATTTTTTCGCCATTTTGTCAAGTAGCAAAAGTTAATTGATTAACGAACTAAAAAATGAAAAATAATTAATAGTTTAAAAAAAACTAAAAACACGCTTTTATATTGCAACCGAACTAAAAATTAGAAAATAATTTTCATTAAAAAAAATATTGTCATTTCATAGTAAAAAGCGTGGGGTGCATTAATATATTAAATGTTCATAATTATTATATATTGCCAATATCTATGATGGAAGAGTTATGAACAAATAGTAAAATGGCACCCCACGCTTTTTTACTATGAAACTGACAATATTTTTTAATGAAAAATTATTTTCTAATTTTTAGTTCAGTTTGCATATAAAAGCGTGTTTTTAGTTTTTAAACTATTAATTATTCTATTTATATTCGTAGCAAGACATATATTAAAAAAAAAGTTAACTTTGAATAATACCACAAAGGTGGTACACGTTTTTTTGTTATTTTCATTATAATATCCTAATATCTTACTTTAAAGTAAGGGATCGTTCTTCTATATTTCCCATTTTTGTGCAATTTTACTATTTTTTAAAAAATAAGTGTGGATATATTTACATTTAATTCATCTGACATAACTTCTTTATCTGGATCCTATATTCAAATAGTAAAATAAATAAAACAAAGCAGTTATAATCATGTATTTATTTAGAGTTTAGAGTATCATTACACAATAAGAGGCTTATATAAATAAATGTATCATAATCGCCTTGTTGAAGGTTATACAGATTCAGCTAAATTAAATAACACATAGGCAATGTGAGATAGAGACAATCCAACGTAAATACCGACATGTAATTATTTCGGATTGGATGACTATACCCTGTTTCGTTGCAAGCGATAGTAATAAATCATTTAATTTTATAGCAATTCGCTTTCTGTGTTAGTCCGAGTATAAATATTTTTCTTCAATTCTACCTGTAATGTACTGATAAGGCATCATAATTTTAGGCCGGCAGACTCCGCTCTAATATTCGTCAACCTCTTGGGTCAAATACAAAGGAATAACAGATGTTTACCCGTATTTACGTGGGAATAATGTGATAAAAACCTTAACAGTGGCGGTGCGCTTGAGTTTATTTTTGGGAACTTACCCTTTTTAAACAGTTTAGGTAAAATGAAAATCTTGTTTCTTTAATATGTGTAAAAAAATTATTTTAAAATTTAAAGTGTATCAATATTGTACACTTGGTATAATTATAGTTAATAATAACCATTTTATTAAGAAAATAATATACATTAAAAATGCATAGTCAAAAAATAATTATTTAAAATATAATCTATACCTAATTAAATATGCTACATAATCTACATCTAGTTATTCACATTCTTCCATATCTGACATATTATCACTACTTGAGTCATATGAGTCCACTTGTATAATTAGAGGTTCAACAGTTGTATCTACTATTATATCCAAAGACCACATTTTATTTTCTACTTCTAATACATGTTCGACACATTTTTTCCAGTTTTCTGGGGAAGCATTAGATATGGCAATTTGAAATAGTTTTTTTATCTACTAGTTTAACCGTAGTATTATTTCTGGCTACTTCACCTTTCACTTCTGCCCATATAAGTTCTATGGGGTTTAGTTTGCAGTGATAAGGTGGCAGCCGATATACAGTTATATTTTGTTTCTTAGCTATTTCATCAGTTACAAAACGTGTGTACTTAGCTTTATTTGTGGCGACTTCACTTTTTACTAGCTGCAACAACTCTAGTTTAACACTATCTGTAGGATGTTCAATATTTTGCTGCATCAACCAGGATTAAATGTCTTTTTAAAGCCAGCTTAAAGAGCATTTTGTACGCGCTTCCTGCCTCCGAATGCCTCTGTTCCAGACCGGAAAACAATTTTATAATGGGTTGCTAACTTAAGGGCAACTGGTTCTTGACTTTCCTAAATCAAGACAGCGATCCAAGATGAAACTGCTGCTATTCCTCAAGACATGGTGATAAAAGTGATGCGGAACTTCTAGGAACGCCTTCGCATGTTTGTCGCTGCTAACGGCCGTCACTTACACGATATAATTTTGAAATCATAGTTAAACAAAAAACCTAAAGTGTGCTCTTTTTGAAAATAATAAAAGTTTAGCTTCATATTTTATAGTAGACTTTTATTTGCTACCCAAATGTGGGAGTCCATTCTGCCGCACCCTGTATAATCAAATACGTTTTTAACAATCTGCTTTTCGTTTACAGTTAAATGGCCGAGACATGCGCGTTTCTGCGGAGAAGCCATTTTTAACACGCTTTTATTAGCTTGGGTTGTATCTATCTATCTATCTATCTATCTATCTATCTATGTAACGGAATCTAACCTAATTTTTACCAACTCCAGCGATTCAATTTCTTTGAAACTTTGCACACGTATCAAGGACCGATGACAATGCAATAATTTAAAAACAGTATCCCGTTATCCTGATTAGGACCGCCAGGATAAATAAATTCCTTTACAGATCCTCTGTGTCCTAATACTACTCTTGACAAAATGGCGAAGGAATTTTTTAGTGAATAAACTGGAGCATTTTTACATACATACATACATACATACATGCATATCGAACTAAAAATGAAAAATAACTAATGGTTTAAAAAACTAAAAAACACGCTTTTATATGCAACCGAACTAAAAATTAGAAAATAATTTTTCATTACAAAGAGTGTGTCACTTCAGAATAAAAGCGTGGGGTGCTTAATAAATTAAATGTTAAAATTATTCTATTTGCAAATATCTATGAGGGAAAAGTTATGAAAAATAGTAAAATGCACCCCACGCTTTTTACTCTGAAGTGACAAACTCTTTGTAATGAAAAATTATTTTCTAATTTTTAGTTCGGTTGCATATAAAAGCGTGTTTTTTTAGTTTTTTTAAACTATTATTTATTAAAATACTGTAATACTTTAAACAATACTCTAATAATTTATAACCACTCAGTTGCACATACGGAAAGATACTAAAATATATACAAAATTTATAATCCTTATTTAACGCAATTCGGTGTATTTCTACCTGTTCTTTGCACAGAGACTGGTGCGCCTATGGTTTATAACCTTCTAACCGTCCCGAGACATTTTTATTGCTATCTCTTGCAAAAAATAGAGTATTGTACATCCATACTTTTAACTATTGCTTATACAGAATACCTATGTACGTTTTAAGCCTTAGATATTACAATGCATATGCACGTGAAAATGTAGGTTCAGAAATAACAGTGGTGCATTTTTATTACTTTTTATAATAAAAGCAATCCAGTAAAATACATATATCGTGAACTTTTTAGATATAAAAAGCCAATATTTAAATGGCACGGGCTTTTTATTACTATATTAAATGTGTTTCCTTAAGTAGTCGGAGATACTTAGTTTATTAATAAGGAACTTAAAGATATAAAAGTTTGGTAAATAAGAAAAAACCTATGCATTTGCACGCGGCAGATACCACGGAATCTAGACAGTCTAAGGATGGAGGAGCAGGGAAAGTGGGAGGTCTGGTGCTTTCGCAGTTGGACTATAACTTACTCATGCTTATGAGTCCTAGTAGGTGTCTTGTTTGGATTAACTAGTGAGAATGGGTTAAGTTTTTCAACTTCATTGTACCATTTATCAATTTTTGGACAAGTATTAAATAGACCTAGCGGGACTGTTAGTTTTTGGTAAAGCGGCTAAAAAGTAAAAAGTAGAAAGCTTGTAAAATGTTCTTTTACGCTTTATAACTTATTTTAATATACTGATAATGTGGGTTTCATATAACAGAAAATAAATTGCAAAGAATGCGGCCTTATCTTAATAAACATTTTATTTTTAAGTAAAACGATAATTTAGCCTAAATATTATTGTTTAATTGTTAATGGAATTGTAGAAATAACAATATTTGTGAAATTATGAAAAATACACACACACACATACTACAGAAAGATTTAGCTTCTTGGTACCCAGTTAATGTTGAATTTACAGTGGGATATAAAATAATGTAGATATTTTGAATAATGGTTATAAGAAATTTAAGGAGGTTTTGGATAGGGTTACTTTTAATATAATGTACTAATATTTATTTATTTATTTATTTATTTATTTATTTACGGGCAAAACCCATTTACAAATTTACAATGTTTGCAGAGAAATTTAATATTCACAATAATTAAAGTAATAAATATACATAAGTTGCACTAATAATAAATAATAATCTAATATTATCACATTACACATCACAGTTCAAGACGTATCACATTTTTTTAAATACATTAAAGGAGAAACTGAAAAAGTCCTTGTCTACTCTATTTCCATTATTAAGCATTCTTATGATAGGAGAAAACCTGCCGTAATTGGTTCTATGATAATCTATAGCAAAAGATACTGTTCTCTTGTGTTCCTTGGCGGAACCCGAAAATTGATTTTATTTAAAAGGCTTTGGCAATCAATGTTTCCATTAATCAATTTAAACAGAAAAATATCAGCCTTGATTCTACCTTCCGCCAAGGAATCCAAGACCAGTCTATGTCTTCGAACATCATAGGATTCCGGGGTAAAGTTAAATTTAAATGAAATAATAATAATGTGTGTAGATTAATAATCTAATCTAGATTAGTTAGTAAGTAACCTACTCTGATGAATCATTATCATCGTCATCTGTATCGACCTCAATAATTAAAGGCTGTACAGAAGAAATTACTAATCTTTCTTTCTCCCATACAGTTTTCATTATTTTTGTGACGTGCGTGCCTGCCCACATAGTTTTTCCAATTTTCTGGATTAACTCGGCCAAGTGCCATTTCCCATGTCTTTAGGACATCTTTTGTCTGAATAATTAATTTGTCATAGGCACGCTTTGCTTGACTCCATACCATTTCGATGGCATTAAATTCGCAATGATATGGAGGCAAACGCAGCACTTGATGCCCAGCCTCCTGAATTAAAGCATCGACTACATAGGATTTTGGGGGTTTAGGTATGCTTTGAATTAAGCACCACAAAACCTTTTTGTAGCCGACTTATCAAATAAAATATTGTGGTCTTTTAACCACTTTACCATGTTTTCTTTCTTCCAGCCACAATTTGGCCAATTTTCTAATAGCCTACTATGGTAACTGGCATTATCTAAAATAATAATAGAAGGCCTTTTCAAATTTGGAAGCAGATCATCTTTAATCCACTTCTCAAAATTTTCGGCATTCATCTCTCCATGGTAATCCCCAGCTTTCGATTTTGATTTAAAAATTCTACTTGCACCATTAACAAATCCTTCTTCGGAACCAGCATGCAAAATAATGTATCTAAGAAAAATATAGGAATTTAAATAGTAATTAATTTAAATATACTTAATGTTTCAGCAAGTGGTATTTAAAATTAACAGTACGAATATTAAAGGGCTGTAAATGTATATTTGTATTATCTTATGCATTTTAAAAATAGGCTCTATACTTTTTGTCAAGTACAACTTTTGTACGTTTAGTACATAATTAGTGACAAACCTGTTTTAGCTTCTTACTCAAGTATATTTTCTAAAGTTTAATTTGCATTTAAGTAAGTCTACAGTTAAAGTAATTACCGAGATCCTTCACCAGATGTTTTTCTGACAGATCTTATATCGTCATCCTGCCAAGACCTGCGGAAAGCACCGTTCGAAAAAATCCAGGTTTCATCGAGAAATATACATAATTTTTTATTTTCGCCCAATTCTTCGTTCTCCATAAAACCTGCTTTGTACATTTGGCTTTTCCATCAGGCCACGCCTGTTGGAATCCTTTTTGTAGGAAAAACCAAGCTTTTTAAAACCTGGGCAAGGCTGCTTCTACAGTTGGAATATTTTTGTTTTTCTACTAAGCTGGCATAAAGATTATCTAGAGTAACAGGTAAACCTAAATAAAAATCATTCGAAATTATTGAATACTTCAAAATTACTGTGTGGCCGCGTATTCTGTCCAGAAATAATATTATCATTATTTTAAATTGTGCTTTTTATTGCAGAAAAATACATGAATTATTGTCAGTGGCGGTCCTAAGAAAATAATGGTGGGCGTAGAGATAGTTTTTAAGATTCTGGTCACATTGCCCTTAAATTTTTTTCCTTGTATATTATTTACCTTTTCTTTTTCCAAAACAATAACAAACACAACCTAGTTTTCAAATATAAGCAATACATTTTTTTCATTTTCTATAAACAGTTGTTATTTTTAAAACATGACATTTTAATCAAGATATTTTTTTCTTTTGCTAAAGGACCCCCTGCTAAATTTTAAATTGTTTAGACCAATTTTAGACAAGAAATGACAGATATAAATGTTAAACTGACAGCTAGGCGCCATATTGAAAAGAAAAATTGAATGGAAAGGGGGTCTTGTGGCACATCATTTTTAAGCTCCTGACAAGTACTTTATAACCCTAGAATATAAAGTGAATACCTTTACCTCTTAAAAATGGCGATACTTTAAAATTACCTGAATACCTGATTTGGATGGTCATATCTCCAAAACTAATAAAGGTAGATATACCTTATGTGATATTTTCTTTTAGATATCTTTTTAATGGTAATATAATATACAGGGTGCGTCATTAAAAGATATATACTTTTTGTCCTATCCTGTATAGTATCACCAATATTACCATTAAATAAATCCTTAAAAAAGCTTAGGGAAAATACCACATTAAGTGTATCTAACTTTATTAGATCCGGAAATTAGGCCATCTAAATAAGGTATTTATTTAATTTTCAAAGTACCGCCATTTTGTAGTAGGTAATAATATTGACTTTATATTCTGGGGTTATAAACTACTCGCCAGGAGGTTTTGAAATGATGTGCCACAAGACCCCTCTTTCCATCTAATCTTTCTATCTGTCATTTCCTGTCTAAAATTCGGTTTATGTTGTCTAACAATTCAAAAGTAAGGGGGGTCCTGAATTTAGACATGCACTGTATGTCACAGTCTCCGTTGGGGATGTTTTTTTAATTTAAATGTGCTGTAGAGTATGTAAGTAAAAAAATAAACAAGTTTGCCTAGGTGATATTTAGTTTATCTGCTTCCATTAACTGTAACAATAATGTAATTTTGTGAATAACCTAAAATTATGGTAATTTTCTAGAAAGTTGTGGCAACTCCGATTTTGAGAAAATATGGTATACGAGGGTTTTTTGGAGCGCTGATCACAAATCTGAAAGAATTTTTTTTGGCAACTTTTTGTTCTTGACACATTCATCTTCATAGTCGAAATTCAAACTATCCTCATTTTTACTATACTACTACTTCTTTTTGCACTAAATTCCTGATATAAGACCAAATTGGCACACAATATTTCATTTAAGAATAAAAAATCTTTTTGTAGGCAACGGAGTTGCTTACATCAGTAGCGGGCTTAGTTCTTTTTCTTTTAGGGGCCTTAGTACTATCCTCACAAGGTCCATCCTTATATTTTTTAACGTTCAACAAACTTACACCAGTTGCCGCAGAAGTTATCCAAATAAAATAAATAGTATACATAATATAAATATTGCCTTTGTAAAATGTATATCAGAGATGAATACTGAAATCCTGAATTCAAATAAGAATCTTGAATACCATATTCTAAAAGGTATTGAAATACTCAGGATTTGAAAACAAAGTAAAAAAGTATTTGACAACTGCTTTATTTAAATAGCAGGATTCAGGATTTATGAACAATGAAGACCAGAAGAAGTCCTCTATGTCGCTTTCTTAATTATAAAAAACTGGATTCAAATACAAGTCCTGTATGTTGACAATTCCTATATGTACTTTGTAGGTCTATGAAAATATACTGTTTGAATTTGAATTTAAAGTATTCAAATACTTTGTTTATAAAAGGTATTTATAATCCAAAATCACAAAAAAAAGTATTCAGTCAAAAACGAAAGACAACACATGTATTCGAATACGAGCCAAATGTATTCTGAATAGGATTCTGATGTATATACATGTCGTAGGCAAATGGCTTATGCCTAGGCAAATGCCTTCTGCCTGGAAAATGAGTTGATGAAAATAATTTTTATTTAAAAGCCATTTGATTAGGTAAATGCATTTGCGGTGGACCTGATTAGGCAAATGACTGCGATATATTTGAATTATTTGATAACATATTACGTGTACAGTGTGTTTTGCAGACTATACTAAAAAGCAAAAGCACATGTAATTTGATTGGTTATAGACGGTCATGCAAAACTGTCACATTGGGGCGGTCATGGTTAGTTAAATCTTTTTTTTTTATTTAATTTGCTTTATTAAGAAATTAAAAAAAGATTTAACTAACCTTGTGGTGCCCTTCACCATGTGATGCCCTAAGCAATTGCTTAATTTGCCTATCTGCAATTTGTTAGAATGGGATTTGGAAGACACTATTTTATTGCTCAGTTACAAACCAAATACTTATTTGAATAGCAGCATTTTCATCACCCATAAAGTGGTCTTTAAAAACTTGTAAACATTATTTAAAATTTTCTGTGCAGTTTTTTTCCCTTGTAAGTATAGGTGATGATGTGTGTCACACTAAAACAATTTTTCTATACTATATCTCGTTATAACCAATCAATATAACAAAGCATATCAACTTTTTGCAAAGTACACATACACAAGTTTCAAAATTTAAATTTCTGTAAAAAAAAGGCAGCAAAAATTATGTTGTGTCACCTGCTTAATGAACATATAAATGATCGAATTGTCTATTGCCACACTCCACGGATATCCATGGATTGAGAAAAATCATTTTAAATTTCAAGTTGTAACTGATTCTGGTTAGTTCTGGTTAGTTATGCACGCCTTGTTTATTTTTTGTTCCAGCAGAAAACTATTGCCACATTTCTGCCTAATGTTTGTAACAATTCCTTCTGTTTTTACGATTGTTGCTAACATGTTTTCAACATTCTGCTTGAACAAACATAATTTTTATATCGGTGGCTATAATTATTTATAAAAGTCACAGAAAATTTTAAGCCATATTAGGCTATATAAGAATTACAAGTACGGATATTCGTGGAGTGTGGCTATAGAAGCACCGATAAATTATCGGAAAAATACCAAAGCTACTGTAAACATCTCAGTAAAAATACAAAATTTTCCTCTGGGAAATTTTCTCATATAGGTAAAGCACAACCTGACCATTTTTTTATCTACCCTATTGCAGTGGCAATATTAGTAAGAAGGGACTAAGTTGTATAGTAGTTTGGAATTAAAGAGAAAAATTATATACTAGGTTATGTTTATTTATACCTTCGAGACATCACTGTTTGGAAATGGGATTTGAATTCCAAAACTGGAGGTACAGTAATCACTGAAATCCATACTCTAAAAAACAGATGTAAAAAAATATATGTATATTCTGGATTTTATTACCAAAAACCAGTCCCAATACTTACTCGAATAAAACAAATTAAGAACTATAAAAAATGTCAATAAGAAGTCCAAACCAAAAAAGTATATAAACAACACAAAATAATATAGTCCTCAAACCCACTAAACACTTTAAAATTTTTTAATATAACACCATTTAGCACCTCTAAAACTCACAAAACACAAGAGAAAATGCAAAGTCCATAACTGGATGACAAATATCAATCAGATGACTCTGGGGACTTTCGTTTTGTCAAGAACAGTCATTTGTGTCAATTTTATGGTAATTTCAGGTTAGCCACCCGAAAAATGGTACGTTGGACAAACTATATTTTAAACAAAGGGTATATAAAAAGGGTTAAACGATCTTAAAAATGACTAAGGGTACATCGTTATACTGAACCGATTCAACCGATCGGATCCGACAAATATTGCGATATACAAGTTTCAGATTGAGTAAGGAACTAGATTGAACGCCATGTCATCAATTCTGCTAAATTGAACTCATTCGTTCGCTGAACCATATTGCGTTCGGGAGCGTATGAACCTTCATCTGTTTTGGTAACGAACGAATAACTTCACTTGTTTTTAAAACAGGGCGGTCATGCAGAAGAAATGGCATTGACATCTGACAAAATTCAAGTCTGACACATAACCTAAAATTCCTTTAATGTGAAAGTGGGTTGAAAAATCAGTTAACTAAGCTATTAAAAACAAGTATACACTTTGAGTGAAATACAGGCAAATAAATGTTAACATTGTCCTCACAGCCAGAATAATCATTTGTAAGCAAAATAGTTTCTAAATCCACATAACTATAATCAAAAAGGGTTCGTGAACAATCTCCTACAGCTCCGTCGGCGCAAAAGCGAAAAAAGTGCGTGAAAGCGTTAGCCTGAAGCTCATTTGGAGTAAAATAAATATGTGAGTTGCCAAAATATAGATTGAAAAGAAAAAGCTATCAAAATTACTTATTGCTTTGGAAAAGTAACTAACAAGTTATTGGAAACCTGCGGCAACTCCGATTTTGACGAAATTTGGAATACCGGGGGTTTTTGGGGCGCTGATCACGAATCTGAAAGATATTATTTGGCGGAAACGTTTCGTTCTCGAGATATTCATCATCAAAGTTCAAATTTGAACTAAGCTTATTTTCACTATATTCCCCCTTCTTTTTGCACACAATTCTTGATTTAAAGCTAAGTGTCACACAATATTTGATCTCATGGATAATGTGAAAGTAATTTTACGAAAATATTAGGTATACTTTTAATGCAAATTTTGCCCACAGTTGCTTTGTTCTTCCACTTTAAAACAGCAATAAAATACAACCTTTCCCATATTCAAGTGCACTCATTTAAAATTAACAATAGGCAGGGTAGCTAATCAGTGTTTCGAAGAACTTATGGTCATTTTGTAGGACCTCTTTGTCTGTTATCTAAACATTGATCTGTGAGTTTTGATGCATTTCTTGCGAGTTTCCCTGAGTTCGTACCGCGCTCGATCAAATGACTATATGTTTCTTGTCTCTGTAGTAGCTAAAGATATCAAGGTTTCAAAGGGAGAACATATAATTGTAAACTTGCCTTTGCTGCACTGATGCCTCATATTAGACAGAAAACATCGCTGGTAGTAACAAGAGCATTTTTAATACGTTAGTTTACGGTGAGCATCTGTCATTTTCAACGGAAATCTTAATATTTTCGTAAAATGGCAATGTAGAGCGCCTGGCCTATAGTGCCGCGTGTGTGTGGGTTGCTTACTGCTACTGACTGACAGCCTACAGTTTACCGCAGAACATCTTTGGATTCTTTAAATGCGTTTTAACTTTTAGTAATGTTAAAATCAGAGTGATCAAACAGCACTATTTATGAGTTTGCATAGGATGAGAAGTACGCTTGACTTTGACAAATCTGTCATATTTTAAATTTTAATGCGGTGTTGTGCGCCAATTTGGAAGTTGGCTATGTACGAACGAAGACCTTTTGTTTTCATAAGAAACTAGAGGAAATAAAGAAAAACTAATAAAACGCAAACAAAAAGGCACCTGTTCTTTAAGCGATTTAAGTTGAGTTTAGTCCGATTGAAGGTTATATTTGTACGATATTTACGGTTTTGAATAAAAGTTTGAAAAACGACAGTTAAGTAAAACAGCTAATAAGTGTATAAATAAAAATGTGGGAAATAAAATTAGTCTAAATATTTGTTAAAATATTGTAACAGTGTTTCTTTAGTGGTTTGCGTTATTATTTTGTTAAACATGCAGTTTTTGCATTTCAGCAGCAGCTTCTAGACAACGCGATAGTGCCACCATGGACGTTATTTTTTAAATGACTACTACCTAGTGTTTGCAAAATACTACACAGTGGTTTGCCATTGCCAACTGTGAGGTGACGAGCGATTTAAAATGCCAATGGAGGGTGCCGAGATTTGAAATCGGCTAACTGCGGTGAGAGGCTCAATTCAATTTAATTTTAAAGGCTATTTATTATTCGCAAATATTTACAATACAGTTATGGTTTACATAATACAGTTTGTTATCAAAGCTTTTTCGAACTATGAATAGTCTTCCAAACCTGGTAACCAGGTTCTCGAGGCAAAACTCTCCACCTGGGGACTGGTGTTAACCCCTTGAAAACCGAAACTAAACGTGTTTGTAATGCTTAAATATTCTGGATTCATTTATAATTATAATATTTATTATTATATTCATTTATATATATAATATATAACGGTAGAGGGTAGTCTCGACTGACTAGTTAAACAGCAGGTTGTTTATTGGGGAAAAAGTATGTTTCTGTGACTGTTTCCCAATAAACAACCTGCTATATAATATTGTTTTTTTTTTTAATGAGTAATATGTAAAATGTATAATGGAGATAGATGATTAGTGGTTGAGTTATAAAATTTTGTTAATAAATTAGGGAGGTCTAATTTCATAAAAAAGTGGTGTCCTGTGGTAGAGTGGTTTGTGTGTGTAGTTTTCATTTATTTTTATGTGTGTTATATTTTTGGTTAGTTCTTATTTTAATATGTTGTAGCGGTGAGAGGCTAGTACGTTAGCCTTTACACCAAGCTTGCCACAATTTTTTTGTATTTAGCCAGTGTTCTACAAGCTAATAAAGCTATATGAAATGTCAAGCTTTTTTTATTTATTGAATTAAATCTATCGACTAAGTAATAACTTTACCATTTCTACAATCTACGAACTCTGTCACTCTGAAAAAGTTTCAACTAATAATAGTAATTTATGTAACAAGTGCATAAAGTGATTTTTTTTTACGAATAAAAAGTTTGACAGCACAAGTCGTTAGGCGAGCGCGGCAATCCCATGAGTAAAAAAGGAAACTTTATGCATGTGTTACATACTATATTTTTTACGACCGTATAAAAATTTCCCAAATTTCCAGTTTATACATGTTTTAATAATTGAAACCTATTAATTTTAATTTTCGCAACACAACCATTATATTGCAACAAAAAATCATAGTCTTTATTTTTAAAAAACAATTATTCTTTTCATAACTATGCCGTAATTTAATTTTAGAAAATTGTATGTACTTACTTTTGTAGAAATAATACTAAAATAAAATAAATTCCTTTTCAATTTCTTACCCGTCCAATTTTATTATTACTAATAATTTTAAATAATTTCTATTAAATTTATTCGCAAACTGTTAAATTTGAAAACTAGTGACACATGAACTAAAAGAAATAATGACGAAATCAAAGGTAACTTGACCGTGATATTTCAGTTTATTGTAGTAGGCATGGAAACAAAACACAAATTCAAAGTGTAAAAAAAGCTTCAAAGTGTTAAAAAAGTTATTTTTTTTTAACACTTTATGTAGTGTACTAGAATGGAGTACTTTTATCTTCAAGTTAACAATTAAAAAACAGCATTTAATAATTATCATTCAATATTATCTTATGATTTTTTTTAAACACATTAAACGATATTACAAAAAGTTTAATTAAAGATGAAAAATATTTAAATTACAAAACGTCAATAAATCCTAATTTACAAGAAACAAAATAATATACAATAAATTAAAAAAAAAATAATATTAAAGACTGTTATTTATAAAATCCCTTTCTAATGATATGCATAAAGGATATAAAAAGTTTGTTACCCTACCCAAAAAAAAAATATTTTACCGCGCCCAAAATAAAAGTTCTTTATGGATATAAAAGTAACCGGTAACACTTTTTTCGCAGCTGATTTTACTATCAGAAAGGCCGACTTAAAATGCAAATAAGTACCATCTGTAACATATTCAAATCCATTATTAAGATACTGCCAGATGCAAAATGGTCTTAACATTTTTTGCAGACGGACATATATAAGATTTAAATTTTTAGATGCGAAGCAATAGAAGAAATAATCGAAAGCTTAAGATTGCATCTTCTGGAGATACAAGTCAATTTATAAAATTGTTGTTCTACCTTGAGCTTTTAAGTTGTAAATATGTGGCTTTTATCCGATGTAGTGTAATTTATTATGAGGATTTAATAATAAGCTGCAAAACCTGACACAAAATTTTAAATTATTAAATAAAATTAATTGAAAAAGGTATATTTAAACGTTAAAAAATTATAATGTAATAAATTTAACACTTTTGTGGCGATTTTATAAATAGTTAGTTAACGCCAGCACCCAGTTCAAACATAGGCATGTTTAGGAAAGTATTGCCGTACTGCAGCCCCCTTTTTCCAGAGGCATTAGGCAAAATAGATGTACTTTTTCATCTTTACAAAATAAATGGTATCAGGTTAATACAGAATTTGTAGAGAAAGTTTCGAATTTAATTTCTTTTAACCAGATTATTTTTGTAAATAAAATGGTTTTTAAAGGCAGCTTTTTTTCAAACCAAACTTCTGGTCACGCCAATAAGTTTAAATTTTACACATCGAGTTAATAAATTTATCAAACCATAGCTGTAATGATTTAAGACTATTAACAATTTTACAGATTTGTGCTTTTTAAAAACATTTAGATGTTAAATTTATCACACCAAAGCTGTAATGGTATCATATATCTTCAGTTTTGCAACTTTGTGCTCTTTAAAAACAACAAGATGTTAAATTTATCACGCCAAAGCTGTAATGGTGTAATAATATCATCAATTTTGCAACTTTGTGCTCTTTAAAAACAACGAGATGTTAAATACATCACACCATATCCGTAGTCGTGCGAGTACTATTCATTTCCCATTAATGGTATTAAAGGACAAATTTCCTGTTTTTTCTAAATTCTATCATTCTATGAGACCGATTTGGGTACCTTCGACCTATATTTGCCAAACCTAGTGCCTTTACAGAATGTCCTGCTGAATAGCTTTATCGTTTTGCTCTAAGATTTTAGTGCAAAAATATAGTTGATTTTTACTATTTTTTTAACCCTGCGCATTTGGTAAGGAGTTGATTTTATGGATAAAATGTGTATGGACTTTAACTGTGCTAAGGTTACTTGTAGGTAAACAATTGTAAAGGGTCTATCAATAAAAGTGATAGTTTTAAAATAAGATATATTCTCAGTTTCTAATCCATAATTTTTTAAATTTCTTAGTGTTACTATATTTAGTATAGTTTGCAGTTTTATGATGCTGCGTCTGACTCCTCTCAATCGGTTTAAAGTATTAATAAAAATAGTTACTAAAGTGGTAGCTCAGTTGTGGCTACTTGACGTTTATTTACGCGAAAGTGGGTTTGCATCATCGGTACTCCGCGCAGTTTATATGTCGCATTGTAAAAAGTTTGAACGTGAGTTAAATTTAGGTTAAAACTGACTTTTTTAAACTTTTCACACTGCGGCCGTATAACACCGCCAACGTACGGATGATGAATATGAACGTGAATGATGGTGGCTGACACGCTGGGCTGGCTTACTGATCATGCGCTATATCACTGATCATATCTGATCAGAGTACGTTCAGACGCTGTCAGCGCGAATCGCACACTGCATCATAAATCTGCAGCTACAATACTAGAATCTAGTTACATCTGGAACTTAAAAAACATGGATTACAAGTAGTCTAATGGAAAAACCATCACTTTTATTAGGGGAAAGAAATACCCATAGTTTTCTCACCTGATTTGATTGTTGCTGGTATAAAATAATACAGAAGAAAAAAAAAAAAACAAAACGTATATGTATTTTATGTTGTAAAATTCCAAAACTGCTTTCTACAGTTCTAAAATTTTTTAATATGTTGTTTAAAATGAGAAAATTACACTGGACTGGCTCTATTTGGTAGAAAACAATTTTTCATTTACCTATTTAAAAATTCTGTTTAATATACGTAATTATTATACACGTATAAATCTTCTTTACACGTGATAAACTTAACTAACATTTTACTCTCAAAGAGCTTGCTAAAAAGAAAAATTAATTACATGTAAATATTTGTTTATGGTGGTAGCTCTTTAAAAATGATACGTGCCTACTCTCTAACATTATAAAGCTGGATTTCAAGGAAGAATCATAAAATGCTATTGAATTTTTTTAAAATTCTGAAAATTCTAGAATAAATAGAATAGGGATACAATTAGATCAATATTTTTCATCAGAGTTGTGTAATATAAAATGTGTTTTTAAAAAATGCAGAGGAAAAAGACATACCTAATATCTAAATAGTGTATAAAATATCAATGGTATTTTATTATCAATTGTAATGGCCCCTCTTTTTCCTATAATATAGTTGGACCGTAATAATGCTGTTAAAATTTTTAACACAAGGTTGGGGAATATAACATATAATATAATAGCTTAAGGGTAAAAAATCTATATCAAACCAAAGGACGCCAAAAACCTGGGGGTGGTTGCCACTGGATTCAAAGTAAAAATATCTACTAATATCCGTTTTACTTTTTTGTTGTAAGTTACAAGACAACTGAAAGACGAGGGGGGAATTGGGAAGAAATTGAATTTTGCCCTGAATGTCAAAAAACTACAAGGGGCGCATAAAAACTTTGAAAGTGATCTCCCTTTCGCTTCATTAAAAAGTAGCTTTATATTCTAGGGCTGTAAAGTACTCGTCAGGAGCTTTAAAATGATGTATCACTCGACTTCTTTCTCATTTAAGAATTTTGGGGTGGCGGCCCTGGTGGCTAGAGAGGTTGAAGGGGCGACGTTCAATTTTTGGAAAAAACATTCCTGTTCAATAAATATCTTGATGTGTTTCTGGCGATTTTCTTTAAACAGTTTTCGCAGATAACTGAGTGGTAACTTTATAAATGAACACCCTGTATATTAAATGTGTATACTTCTTTTAAAGATTTTAAAAGTTCCTTTAAATGGTAATACAATATAAGGGGTGTTTAGAGGATAATGGAAATCTGATGACTACTTTGAAAAAACAGACTTAACTTATTAAAATACTAATAGTGTTATTCATTTTGTAAAATAAATAACGAAAAAGTTAAGACGACGATAAACATATGTTTATGACTTAAAAGCCAATGAAGCCGTTGTCAGGATAAATGGAATACCTAATGATAAAAATAAATTATTTAATAAGTTTTTATGTATCTAAATAAATAAGATAAAAAATTCCCATTTTAAAATCTATACAATTAGTGAATTTTATTTTCATTAATTTAATATCTATGATTTAATGGTAGATTATGCCACCGGAATGTCGCATTAAAATTTTAATTCATCTGTTTATTTGTTTAATGTTTTTTTTTGATTATATTTTAGTACTTTTAATTTATTTCAAACCGTACCAAAACAGCAATACCAGTCCATTAAATGAATACGCCGAACTACCGAACGTACCTTCAAAATCTCCATGCCCATTTGGGGTACCCTGTATTTGTAAACGCATACCAGTTGCATCACCCACATTGAGCGACGCCGACGTCACTAACATAACAGATAATTAGTTCTTCCTAAATAATAAATAACTTTTATCAATAAAATTGTTTTCTATAAAATTTAAACCAAGATTTAGTTAAGAGACTCAATCAGCGTCATTGTGTGGTCTTCCAAGATGTCCAAGATTGTCATCTACATCCCAAAATAACAAATGAGGGAGCAAACCAGCTCGATTCAAATAACAAAGAGTCCATCATTAAGGGAGCTCCGAATAATGCTTCTTTTATGCCACTATTTTATTCGTTTTATTCAGCTCCAGAACATGCACACGACCACGTCATGAATTAAAAATTACGCTTATTGTTTAGATGACCAACGAAATGTTTTTTGCTATTGTTGCTTTTTCTCTGCACCTGTTAAATTTAACGCTGATAAATGGACGCCGTTGATAATAGCCGGAATTAAGTTGTTTTAAAATAAAGAAAGAATAATATTTAAATAACAATCCTTTGTGACAAACAGTTGGTGGGTGTTTCAAAAAGCTTTTATTTGTCTGGAATATTAAATAGGAAACGAATATTTATTTTTTCTGTAAATAATATTTAATTATTAGGCAAAGATTAAAGAAAACCTAATTTGTAGATTGTTATTTATTTCTAAGATCAGAAGAAGCATGTCACATTCATTAATTTTTACCTCTAGATCAGGACTCACTTATGTTGCTTGTGTGAGTACATGGTAAAAACTATCTCTGGCTATTTAAATTTGTTGAGAGTGTAATTTTTTTATCTATTTAATACTTTTTATATTTAAGTTTATAATTAACTTACCAGACCTAACCTATTAAAGTACTAAAATAATCAAGAACGAGAGGGAAAACATAATGGGGCAAAAATGGCTGCAAGATCTAAATAAAATAAACTCGGCCAAATGAAACAACCTTATTCCAAATAGTTTAACCTTTAAATTCTAGTCTGCGCTATATTAACATCTTGTAATAAAAATATTTTTTGTGTCCGTATTTTATAAAAATATTTTAAATTTTGGTGACTTTTACTTTGTTCTTCAGCAGTAGCGAACATTTCTAAATCCTGTGACAAGAAGATATTGCCATTTATGTCACATTAGTTTTTCATTCCAACTTTCTTGACACTAAGTTGCTACATTAAATATTGTTAGAAGGCGGATTGTTAAAATTATACTAAATATTTAAAATAAATAAGTATAAAAACATTATTTTAAAATTTTTAACAAGAGCGTTAAAATAAAACGCAAAAGGTTTTGTAAACACTTTCCCATTATACATAAAATACGATATCATATCATAAAATTAATATTTCAATTTAAAATTTTTACGTCACTGTGCTTCTCTATCCAATCAAGAAAGGTACTTATTCTTGTAAAATAAGAAAATAGAAGACAATATCCGGTAGACAAAACACCAATTACTGTATTGTTATAAACCAAGGGTGAGCCTGAATCGCCAATGCATGGTGCTCCAGATGTGCCCCATGAGCATAAAATGGAATTTGGTACCGCACATAAATCCTTATCCTCAGTAATTTTTAAAATTCCTTTTAGTAAAACGTCAGATGTTTTTTTGGTCTCTGTTTTACCCCATCCTGCTATTGTTGCATCTTTATCATCCAATGATTCATTTGCCTAAAACATAAAATAGAATGTTTATCAACGATTTTAAAAATCTCATATCATACTTTTGACGGATTAATTTTTATGATGTAACAAGCTTAATTTAATTAGCAGATTGAATGCATTAGGCTACGGCTTCGATAGCAAGCGTCAGCGGCCAGCGGAAACCGAAGAGTGTGAGAGCGCTGCCTGTGATCTGATGGGAGCATTAAAGAATTTTTATTTAATCAGACGGATGCAATATACGTAAGCAAAACAGCCCTACCGCTGCCACTTAAAACGAACAAATATTATCCGCGAAGCGTTTCTAATATATTATATAAGCTAGTTTTAAATCGCTGTTTACCACAAAATATTGTCGCCAGTACCGGCTACCAGCACAGAGATTTAATACTTTCACTGGCCGCTTCCGCTTGTTATCGTAGCCGAGGCTTGATTCAAAAAATAGTGCTGCCTGGTATATTTTCATTAAAAGGACGCTTTGTGTAAAAATTGGGAAAATAAATATTTAGATTACCTGTGATTTTTTAGGAAGATTAATTAGTTGTATATTTTTGTTAAGTTCAACAGGTGACTCAAGTTTTATTAAAGCTATGTCATTTAGTCCGTGTTCTCCAGAAAAGTGAGAAAAGTTATCATGAATTAAGTACGTTTTTGTAATTTGATATTCTTTATCGTTATTCTTTAAATTATGTGCACCCATTATAACCACTGTCTGAACAATATTCCTAAAAATACATATTTAATAAAAAATAACCTGTTTCAGGATTTTTTATAAGTGAACAAAACAGGAATTATGGGGGATGGCTTGTTTTAACTGGAATGCACTGTATATATGTTTTTGAACTTACTCCAAGTTTATAAAGCAGTGAGCTGCTGTAAGTACATAACTTTTAGAAATAAGAGCCCCACCGCATATTTGAACATCTCCATTTCTTAGCATCATAACATTATGAACTTGGTAAGGCAAAGAGTGTGGCTCTACTTCATGTCCAAGAACTATTCTTTTTTGACGATGGCACTAAAAAATTTAATTTAATAAAATAAACTTTTAATAATTACTCTGGATTTATGGTTTTATTTTTAAATATCTTCTATTTTTCTTATCAAATGTTACCATAAATACTACAAAACATAATAGAAAGTTTGTGAAAAACCAGTTTTGTAATTTTGTTTGATGTCTACTTAAGATTTATACAGAAATGTTGGTACCGCAAGCAACTTGAGAATATCATTTATTAAATGCTATACAGGCTATCAAACCTATTAAACTGCGACGATCGATTTTTCGAAAAGTAGGCTTTAAAAAACTTTGAAAGCTATGAAAAATTGGAAGATCAGTAGAAGACATATAGCTAAAATATTTTGAAAGTTCTGGCGTCTTGGGTTATACTGGAAGTTACTACCTATAAACTTTCCTATTTTGGATGAAACTCCCTATATATTATTAATTTGCTATATTCTGCGTATAACTTTAATTATATTCTATGTATAATGTAAATACTTACGTGTTCCTTAATTTTATGTCAAAAATAAACTGACCACATTTTCAAATTTAGAAATCGGGACAAGTAAAATTAGATCTCTTTTTTGTTTTTCTTTCACCAAAACGTTTTTGAAAAGTTAAAAAATAAAATCAAAAAGGTTTGAAAAAATTTTCGTACCAGTTATTCTTAAACTCTTATAATTTTTTTAAGAGCATAAAAAAATAAATAAAAATAGGTCGTCACCTCTGGCAACCACACAAAAACTAACCCTCTTTGCACACAGTCCCATCGAAAGTCGAGAATTTAAAAAAATAAAATGTCCCGCCAAAATCGGAACGTGTGATCACTTTAATTAAAAATGACATTTGCATGCCAATTAATAAGAATTAATTTTTAATATTATTTCTTTAATGATTATTTTCCAAGGTTTACTTTTCAGGAAATTGAACTGCAGTTCGTCTTGATACATTTCGTATTGCTCTCTGTTTTACTGAGCTTTTTAGAAGTATAAAAGTTATTTTAGATATTATGAGCTAGTTTGACCGATTAATAAATTAGGTAGGCATTCATAATCAAAAGTACATGGAATTGGTAGTTTTTTTTTAACACAAGGTATATTTTCCTTTTTTAAAATTTGAAAAAAATGACATACGAAAATAAAATATTGACGATATTACTAAATAAATTTCCATTACCTTTGTCACCATTTCTGAATTTCATATTAAAATAATTAAAGTATTATTTTAAAAAAATGGTAAAGTATTATTAGTACTTAAGGCTTTACATTTAATATACACTTACTTTTGTATTCGTAACTATTGTACACAATAATATTATAAGAAATGCTAAGCTCATATTTTTATCATCTAAGTTTATAATTGAATAGTTATATTTACAATAAAAAGTTTAATTAATTTTTTATACAGCTTGATATACATGTACTTATTATACTAAATAATTAAATATTTGTGCAAGATTATTACCATTGTATTAAACAGAAGCAAAATAATAATCATATTTTTGGGACAACAATCAATAATTTAAATGTTAGCTGCTAGCATAATTATGCAATATCTTAAGTCTTATCACTAAATTACTATAGTAAAAGCTACTGCTGGCACTGACGTAGATAATATTTCTAAATTATATATATCTAAAAACTGAGACATGGAACCCAAAACAACTACATATTTAATGGCAAAAGAGTAAATGATGGTTTTTTGGTTCAAAACGTCGCACAAATGTTTAGTGTGATATGCCTTTGGATCTTAAAATAAAATACTAGTTTTTTAAGTGCAAAACAAAATATTCCGCCTATTTCAAAAAAAAAGTAGATGATAGTTGCTTAAAGACGAAACGCCGGATCTTAAATTTAATGACCACATTTTATTCAAGAGAAAATGTGGCAAAGAAACTGTGTTAGCAGAAGTTAGTTTTATTTAAAGTTAAAGGATATAAATAGTAGGTCAAAAAAACAAAAACTATTTAGGATAAAAGTACCCCATTTTAAAAATGCAACAAAATGGTTAAGGAAAAGAGAACTTAGAATTAAAAGTTATGCCTAAATGTTAAGCCATGGCCTGCCATTTAGGCTTTTAAATTTTGAAACATTTTAAATTTACTTTGCATTGTAATTATGTATTATTATATATTTTTTAAAGCAAACAAACTCCTTTTTTACAAAATTAATAAAATTAAAGCAAATTCGACAAACACAAAAACAACAAAAAAAAGATTTATGATTTTTTTATGTTTATTACTTCCTTGTTGCAAGGATATTAAATAGGATCCTGAAATTTCAAAAAAAAACAGTTTTTTTATAAGGCAAGTATACTACACATTTTATTGTGGATATATAAAAATTCCCTACCTAACTTACAAAATATTTAATTTCAAATTTTTAAATTAAAAATATAGAATAGGAAATATAAACTTAAAAAAAATAAAAAATTTAAATAGAAGGCTATGACTTGGTATTTAGACAAAACTTTTGATTTCAAATACCTTTTTGTTTTTTCATTTTGTTAAATTTTTTTAAATAAAGGTAATTTACTCTTTAGCAGTTCTTAACATTTTTGACCTATCCCGTATACCATATAACTTTTTACAAAACCTACTACCTATAATACAGTTTGAGACTTCTCTTTTTTTAAAAATTGCAAATAAAGAAGTTTTTTATTTGTTACACGCCTAATGGACCCAATGCATATATAAAGGGTTTTTGCAAAAAAAAATATTTTTATACTTATTCCTAAATATGCCATTTTATGATAAAAAGAAAATATATTGTTTTATAGACAAATATATTATAAACCTATAATGTTATGCGTTTCCATTTTTAGTTTGTGTTTTCTACGTGTATCGTATTTCATCCCTTTAAATAATTTACAAAGGGAGTACTGATGCTGAAGTTAAATATTACGGGCAATTCATGTGAGAAGTATCTCATAGGGTTATATAAAATAAAAAGATATAGCGGGCTTAGATAATGCTCATACTTTAGTCCAAGCCACGTGTGTCTGTGTGTGTTCATTTCGGATAATATTCAACGTTGATCATGAGGCTTTCTCACGCATCAATAAGTGATATAAAAGGGGAGGTTCATTTAGTTCATAAAGAATTAATAGGTGGAAACTATTTACATTAAAGAGAGGGGTTTGCAGGAAGTAAGTTTATTATCACACTTTGAGGTAAGGTAGAAGGTTGTTTGAATTTTCATGTGGTATGAAGAACTTTTTCAACTTTAATTAGTATAATGTTTAATGTTTTATAAAATTAATAACTGCCAATAAATAATTTGTATAGTAGGAGCAAATTTAAAAAAACATCCCCTAAATTTTTTAACTATTTAAATAATCCTAAGATTATTCTTTAGAGGTAATACAAAGGATCCACAACAAATATTTTTGTTGTCTAAAACAACTTGAATAATTACCTCTATTTTCTTGATAAATGTATATTTTAAAAACATCTAAACCAAAAATTATCTCACAACTTCATGCTTGGTTTTCTTGGTTTTGGCTTTTCAGTTTTAGTCTTTCAGCTTTCACCATGATATACTACGATAACCCAAAGCTCTGTAGTAATAATAACTTTTTATTTCTTCATATTAACAATCCTTTTTATTCCAAAATTAATACCATCAGCACTTCAATTGCAGTGTCCATAACCACAATCATGATCGCTGTGAGGTTTTTTAATATGATAAAAGCTGTAATAAAGACTACAGTTTTTTTTAAACTAGCAATTAAATACTTTGTGCAAATTTAGCTAAAACCTCACAACTAGGTTTGAAAAGAAGTAAAACTATAATAAAATTAAAGTTAGTTTAACTTGTAATGTTAATGATGTATATCGTGATAACGAAAGGTTTTCACTAAAAACTAGTCCGAAAACGTTCGCTGAAATTTGGAACAGAACGGAGATACTTGTTAAAAGTGTGAAAAATGGGACACCCTGTACAGCGACGAAAAAATTTCGTGTATAAATAGAGTTGCGACACCCTGTATATGACGTAGTTATGTCTAACCTTACATATCTATATTTACTTTATAACTTTAAATATTTTTGGGTTCCAAAAATATTTTACACTGTATAAAAAGAGCCCGTATTTAAGAAAACAATGCTTTTTAATAATAAATATACTTTATGCTTACAGAAATTAAGTAGCAAATAAAAATCGAAAATGTAGAAAAATATTAGCAATAGTAGACCTGAAATTCACTTTTCCACTATGTGTAGTAAGATCGATAATATGATTGATTCATATTCCAGTGGCAATGTTTGGCGCCGATAACGGCGACTGACCCATATTTTGCCAAAAAATCGTATGCAAGAGATATACTATCTTTTTATATAAACATATACAAGGTGTTTCATTTAGAAAAGTAAGGTCCTATAACTTTTCACCTGACCACGCATACTTATTCTGAAAACGGCAGATTATTCAATGATCATTAAAAGGAAACTTTTGTGTAAAACGTTTGTTTGTATCTTCTTTAAATCAGAAAATAGAGAGTCATTTTAAAATTCTCAATTTTTTTATTTTCCTCTGTATCTTTTAAGAAAGCGAAAATTTTTAAATTATGATTATACTATTTTAGGTTTGACTCAAAAGAGCACATGACTCTTATATTACATTTATGATAGCAGTTACAATTACGGAGATACCCGTTAAAAGTGTGAAAAATGGGACACCCTGTACAGCGACGAAGTAATTTCGTGTATTAATAGAGTTGCGACACCCTTTATATGACGTAGTTATTTCTAACCTTCCATATCTATATTTACTTTATAATTTAAAAAAAATTTTGGGTTACAAAACTATTTTGCACTATTTTAAAAGAACCCGTATTATTAAAAATAAAATGCTTTCCAATAATAAATATACTTTATGCTTACAGAAATTGAGTAGCAAATAAAAAGCGAAAATGTTGGAAAAATATTGCCAATAGTAGGGCTGAAATTCAATTTCCCACTATGTGTATTAAGATCGATAATATGATTGATTCATATTCCAGTGGCAATGTTTGGTGCCGATAACGGAGACTGACCCATATTTTCCCAAAAAATTCGTATGCAAGAGGTATATATAAGCAGCTTTAAATAAATAAAAGCCATGCCAGAAAACGCTGTTGCAAATAAATAAATAATACTATGTTGTCGGAGATTCCAAGGAATCCACGTATATCTGCAAATTTACAATTTTCCGGAAATTGCTTTTTTAAATGACCTACTTACATTTAAATGTTTTATTTGAGGTGGGATTATAGTGCAGACGATTAGTTGCTCTTACGTGTCTTTTAAAGTATTCATATTTATTCTTTGCCTGACCTAGAAAAACAAAGTTTAGCAAAAAGCTGTTGTCATTTTTATTAAATATAATGTAAGTATATTGTTCATGAAGGTTTTTTGATGGCCCATTTGGGTCTTCCCACCTAGGTCCGACCACCGCCGCCCCAGGTGGTGCGCTGCAGCCTAGAGGCTTATTGTGCCTTAACCGTACTCCTTTCCAGTCACACACGCCATTTATTTCATAACTTGGATGGTTGCTGCTTGGTTCGTCCGCTGACCCCGAGCAGAACACCGTGTTGCGTCGCCTGCCGGTGGTCACCCATCCAAGCCATGGCCGCAGCTCCACAAGGCTTAACTAGGATGCTCGATGCTGTCGACCCCACCATAGCAGCAAAGAGCAAGGCCTAAAACAAAGGGTACTAATGAAATCTTTTGTAGTGGGGCTGTACAGTAGAGTGAAACGAAAAACATTTTTTTTGTTTTCGGATAGTCTTTAAAATGTGCTTTTTTTCTTCAGGTTTCTCATTCTCATGGCTCCGAAATTTGCTAAATATCTTAATTTTATTGATTGTTTTCGAGTGAATTAAAAAATGTAAGAATGCATATTTATCATAATGCTTACAGCCTAATATTTTTATAATAACAAGGTCGTTTTAAACCATGCAACTAAAAGGTTAATTAATTAAAATTTAAGAGAAAATACTTTACACGATTTTTTTGTTGTTACGATACCAGCCCAAAAACCAAACAAATCTGTATTTTATATTATTAAGCGAATAAATGAATCAAGAAAAAGTTAGTTCCAAAGGAATATTTTTATGCTTTTAAAATAAACTGATTTCAGTAGGTTAAAAATATATTTTAAATATTAAGGAATTTGTAAATATTAAAAATATTTATAAAAACTTTAAAGAAAATAACTAATAATAGAATATTTTGAGTCTTGAAAAGAGCTTTAAAAATAATTAATATGCTTTTAAGAAAAAACTTTTCCACGGTTTATAATGAGTTTCTTTTATAAATTTTATAAACCGGATATAATGAGTCTTTTGGTATTATATATAAGTACAAGTTGTTCAAACAAAAGGTTTTGTTTATATATTCTCTTTTCTCAAAAGCCTAAATATATAAATAATATATTATTATATTAATATTTTATTAAATTCTAACTTTAGCTTGTCATTAGTTTTAATAAATTGCTTTTATTGAATACCAATAAATACGAAGTTGCTTATATTAGGGTTTTCTGTCTATATTTCTTTCATTAAAACTGTTCTATTATTACAAATTAACTTATGCAACACTGGTCATATGTTAAACATGTTTAAATAAATAAAAGTACGTAATTTTTACATACAACTTTATTTTATACAATATAGATAATAAAATGTTGTATTTTTTATGTTATAAATATTTACAAATTTAATACGTATCCTTTTACTTTAACGTCTGATCAATAATTTGTTGTCTGTAAAAGAGTTATTTTGCTATTTTAAATTCAACACCCTGTATATTTAGAAAAAAGTTTATTATATGTCTTATGTATCTTAATTACTTTCTAGAAAAATACCGTTCAAAAATGTCACTTTCCCCGCAATGTTTTTCGTTTTGTTTAAAAACAGAGGAAAGTAGCAAAATACTTATAAGATTTTTTTACTTATCAAATAAATCTTATTTTCTTGTGCCATACTATTTTCGGTTTAACCAAAAAATCAAAACAAAAATTTACTATAAGGATAAACAAATTTAATAGCCAAAGGAAAAGCACCTTATAATTCCTATTTTTTTTTATTTCTTAATCTTTTTACCCAATTATATTGCATCTACGAACCTAAAAGTTTTTAAGATATTTTTTTGTAAAACGCTAAGTCGAATAAAAATAACGGAAAAAATTATAGATAATAATCAATAAGTTTAAGGTGGCCTTGTCAATTAAGTCCGAATACGGAGCAACTTCTATCTCTGTCCGCAAGCAAATAATACTAGTCTGCTAAAACAAACCTATTTGGTCTCCTTCGAATTATACATCACTTTTTTAACGCATCTTCAGCTTTAAATTTATATCTTAAAGGACCCCACACAAACCTTATGAAGGTGTGCTCTCAGTTAAATTTAATGAAACTGGCATAGAGGCAGCTCTCAGCATGCTAATCAAAAGTGTGCAACCCCCTAAAGTCAACCCCAGACCCCCACTCCTCCCGAAATCTTAAATATGCCCTACAGTAAGTTACGATGTATAAGGGATATATTTATCTGAATTTTCATACAGAGGTATATCTTAGCATGATGACCGAAAGATCTAATGCAACCACCCCAAATTAACCTCCAACCCTTACGCCCCCGAAATCTCAGAATACGCGGTAAATTAAGTTACGATCTTTAAGGGGTATATTAACTTGCATTTTTGCATTGATCCAAAATCCCAATTGGCGCAACCCTTAAAATCAACCCCAAGCCCGGGTATCACACACCATCTTGCCTTAACTGGCCGGGTACCACCATAGATAACCTACATTTAGAACTGCAGTGGCAAGAAGCAGTTTTCGGATTTTACGACCTTACGCAGTGAACAAATTGGCGGGTGGACGAAAATGCTCACTTAAAAGCCGTGGCAAAATACAAACACCGGCACCCCGTACCCCACGCTCGTGGTCTGACCGCTCATTAGCTACCGTATTCCAAACAGAAAACCAGGACGCCGTCGACAAATTCTTTCCGAGATTGCGAAAAGTACGTTGGGCGCCAGCCGCGTTCACCCTTAATTTGCTTGCGCACACATCCGTTTTTTTGGCCATGAAATATAACTTTTGTTTCGCGTATGTAATAACATGGCAATCCATCGAGGTCAGTGGGTACCAGACACCACTTTGCCCTAACTGGTTAGGTATTACAAACGATCTTGTCCCAACAACCTTCGGGGCTTGGAGGGCATGGGAGTTGATTTTGCGGGTTGCGCCAATAATTGGAACTTATGGTCAGCATGCTGAAAGCAACCTATGTGCAAGAATGCAGATAAATATATCTATATAACACTGTAACATATTTTGGCGCTTATTCTAAAAATTTTGAATGGCGTGGGGGTCGGGGGTTAATTTTAAGGGGGTTGCGCCTGTTAAATCTTTTAATTATCATGCTGAGAGATATATCTGTGCAAAAATTCAGATAAATATATTACTTAAACATCGTAACTTATTATAAGGTATATTTTGAGATTTGGGGGTGTAGAGGGTCTGGGGTTGATTTTATGGGATTGCACCCATTAAGACTTTTGATCAGCATGCAAAGAGCTACCTCTATGTTAAGTTCTAGCAAATTTAACCCAAGGCATATCTTCATAAGGTTTGTGCGGGATCATTTAATAACGAAAGAAATAAAAAAGATGGTTCGTCCCAAGACCTTAAAATAAATTAAATAGTGTAAAAGATTGTTATTAGTTGCATTTTACTTTGCAGTTATCTTCTTATTTTGTATTATATTATTATATTTTTAAACTAACTATTATTTGGCTTTTCTTCAGAATAAAATAAAAAAGTTTATTAAATATTTTAAATTTCGGAAGGCGTGGGGGCTCAGGTCTTGCGCCCATTGAATCTTTTAATTGTCATGCTGAAAGATATCTCTGTGCAGAAAGCAAATAAAGCATAAAATATTATTAGAGAAGTATTGGAATGAACAAATAGTGCTAGCAGTATTAAAGGAAACTCCTTATTTTATTACTGCTAAACCTTAACGCGCCTACGTGAAGAAGTGTTATTGGTCAGCGTAACAAGCTTGCATTATTTCTAACCTAAAAATATAATATTATTTGTTTTTATTTATAGTCTATTTTATGTATAAGTTTTATATAGTTACTAAAGAAGAAGTCCCCATTTTTTAGTTTATTTTAAAAACAAAATTTTAAAATAAACAAATATTATTTTAAACCTTAACCTCATTTTGTTTTTAAATGTCAAAATAAGGTAGGCAAACGACCGACTTTATTTTGGCACAATTAAAGTCTAGCAGTAACTTTAATAAATTTTCCCTAATTTAAAACCACCATTAAGCATACGTAATGTCAAAATACTGCTAAATTTATTACTGCTAGACCTTATATATATATATACCAATAATTCCCTATTATGTTTTTCGTAGGGCTTTAACGGCAAATCAACCAAAAAAATCTGCATTGTTTCTAAGCATTTCACGTTTATGTTCTTATTTTTTCAAGGGAGAGTTTTGTTCTGGACAAGTGTAATTAACATTACACATTATATAGGGTGTTTCCTAATCGCGCTAGAAAAATTTAAAGGCGTATTCCTAAGCCAATTTCATTAAAAAAAAGTTTATATAAACATAGGTCCTTCATTTTTTGTTCCCAAGATACAGGGTCTTAAACTTTTTAAAAAACCTAAAAATTTCTAAAACAATTTTTTAGTAAAATTTGTTAGAATTAATATTAACCTTTTTAATTAGGTACTTGTTTTTGTTGTTTCATAATTGCTGCTAACACCTATTTAAAGCAAAATACGTAATATTTTCGTAAATTCAAACAAAAATTATGTATTGCCGCATTTATGGTTAAAATGGGGAGGCTAAGCCTCCCTAACCTCCTCTGACGAGCCGCCACTGTTACATATGCTACTACCCATGCTACACTACCCTACATTAATGTCTAAGAAATATCATAAAAGTATTTGATTACCCCTAAAACTTTTAACCACGATGTTGCATATCTGGCTAATTTGAAAACAAAAGTATGATTGTGGTGGTATTTATACTATTTGGAGATTCTAGTTTGCATAATAATAATATTTTAATGTTTATTTGGTTATTTTTGAAAGGATAAGATAAAGGTACCAAGATAAGCAAAGTTATACGACACAATAATTGTACCCCTGCGTTCCTTTGGATTCGTATTCTTACGGTTTACTGATTACTTTACAGTAAATTTTGTACTTTGCATTCCGAGTAGGCATTTCCGTTGTTTGTCGTTATCTCATTTAATGTTTTCGTAGAATATTCTTAGTCTTTCAACGAACAAATAATTAAATTAAATTTCTTACTTCTACTCTGTCTAAATGTTGACATAGACTTCAAAATTGTAAGGGTGGAAAAAGGTCTAATCTTTTGTAAAATTTAAACATATAATATATTTTGACTTCGGTTATATAATTAATATATTATAGTCTTTGTTTTATGGTATTAGAAAGGTTTGTAACATTGATGTAATATTGTTTTAAAAATGTACTTTTGTTTAGGCTTTAGTCCGTTTTCTGTTGAAGATTGCAACATATGTACATTTAGAAAAGAAAATTGGATTTTAAATTGATGGATAGACGCTTAAAAGTTAAATAAAATACGGTTTCTACTTAGCCGACGTTTTGAAAAATTTATTTTCTTCAGGGGAAGGAAAACTAAAAACTGTATTTTCTTAAACTTTTGAGCATCTACCCATCAGATTTAAACTGAAAAAAATACGATAGGTATCAAAACTTTCTGAAAATTATAAAGAGCCTTTTATACAGAACATTTTTAAAATAGAATATGTTTTTTTTAAATATGAATATTTTGCAAACTTTTTGTTGTTTGTTTTTTACAGGTTTTCCATATTCAATCGTCATAGTTTATTTTCTATTCGTTTTATTAAGACTTTTCGTGCCCACTACTTCTTAGATTCTTAAAATACTATGTAAGAAATATAAACAGGGATGCGCAAAAGTGCGAAATAAAATTAATATCTTCTAAACCAGTAACTTAAGAAAAAAACGCTTAAACACATTAATTAATGTTAAATTGTACGCATTATTTGGCAATAAAATAAATACAATTTCAACCCCTTTGCTGCAACCCTTCCCAACTTTTTTTAATGCAAACCTATGTCGGGTATGGGCTCATTGAAAAGCTCCTAAAAATGGAATCTGACCATACCCTTTCAAGTAGCTTCGTCCGAATAGAGTATGTTCAGTGCAAACCCAATATTCTCGTTACATCGCCTCATTTCCTCACAAATTGCAAACGCCTGTTATAGTCATCTTCCAAGAGCTCTTGGACAAGATATACCTATATGGGTGGTATTTTTCTGTTTTCAAAAACCTCCCAATCGTAGGTCTAGACGCAGGATTGTTTTGGGCTAATGAAACCGTTGACAAATGTTGATCTTTCAAGTCCTTCACTGTACCATGTCCATCAAATTTGTTTAAGATCTTACTCACAGTAGCCTGGAAACTGTGATTTTCTGGATATTTTGCATAAAATAAAGTACACACTTCACTTTGACTGCGCATTCTATCCCCACATCCCAACATTATCAAGACTTCGATACGCTGCCTTTCTGACAATACGTTTTATGTTAAGAAAATTAAAAAAGAGCAGTTTGAAGGTACACAATTAATAAACCAAACAGATTTCAATTTTACCCAGAAATGCCACAACCTTAAAACTGAGTCAAAAAAAAATCTTATCAGGGCATTAAATTTGGTACGAAAAATGCAACAACTTTTTTAAGCACACTGAAAAAATAAATTCAAAAGAATGTTGATGCTAGATTACGTTATCAGTTTTACACATAAATTAATAAAATTTGTTGTGGTGCCTGCCCAGGTTGGTCTGTTCTTAAAATTTGTAAACTTTTAGAAACTAGGTACTGGGGATCCTTAGCAATTGTTGAGCAGTGTACATCATCAATGATGAGTGCCACTTTATTTGTTTATTTGCAACGTTATTTCACCCGTAAATAGCACTAAGAAGGTATTTCTAACTTTTTTATTTTTAAAAGAGTTTTTCCTCATTTCCTGGTAACCACATAAGTTAAAAAAAGAAAGGGTATGGTCAGATTCCATTTCTTACGAGCTTTTCAATAAGCCCCATATACGACATAGTTTTCATTTGAAAAAAAAGTTGAAGAGGGCTGCAGCTAAGGGGTTAAAAATATATTTTATTTTTTGCTAAAAAATGCGTACAATTTGGAAATCAATCAACGTGTTTCAGCGTTTTTTTTCTAAGTTACTGGTTCAAAAGATATTAATTTTATTCCGGACTTTTGCCCATCCCTGTATATATGAAGTTAAATAAAAAACCCATTTGGCATTTTTAAGTTTCGTGTTGGCAACTGCATGACCTAACACATTTCTCAAACGTATCAATGTGGCTGTGGGTAACCCATTCATAGAATAGAATTAGTAAAAAAAATCATTGGGTAGTAATTAATTTAAAATTTCCAGATCACATCAAAAAATCCACAAAAGACCCATTTTAGGACAATGGATCTGCCTGGTAGCGTATCTGTGGCCAAAAGGCACCAATCGAAAAGTAAAAAAACCGTCCAGAGGTATTGACCGCTGCGTGATTGACCAAATTTCAAACCAAACAACAACGTACAACCCAATTGTCATAGCTCAAAAGATACCTTGCTAACGTTTTGTAAGCAAAGTGAACAGTGCCAAATGTGACCTTTTTGGGAGGAAGGGAGGTGCGCTTCATTTCTTGTGAAACATTTTCTTAAGATAGCATTAACTACAGCAAGCTTATTTTTAGTAATTTTCTGGTTATATTATGACCGCTGTTAGTTGCAGATACTTCATGAGTGAGCCATACTTGCCTTGCATGGCATCCAACTTAAAACCTAAAAACGTTGTCTAAGCCCGGCACTCTTTCCAAAAGTGTTTAATTCTTACCATAAATGAACTTCTAAAAAATATTGTGTAAAAGTGATAAAACAATATTTAATAATTTTTAAAATCTAGCCCTGGGTTTAACTATTAAGGGGTTGTATCTACTTAGAAGACCAAAAAAAACATTTTTCAAGATTTTTTTTCAAAAAGTTCTTTAAATTTATAAATTTAAAATTTAGTACCTTTGTTCTGTATACTTTTAACAATATTTTGATATATTTAATGTGTCATAAAAGATCTTTTTTTCGTAACGGAAAAAAATTTAACATTGTATCTTTGTTAACAGGTACTAAAAAGTGACTTTTCATAAAATTACTTTTTTCCCGTGGGAAAAAAGTGAGTTCTTTTTTCCCGGACATACATACATGTAAGTAAAGGTAAGTAATTTATTTTAGAATAATTTATTATACAGAACTTACATTGCCCCTATATTCTCACACTATCGGGACTAGATCATTTTAAAATAAAAAAACCAAACTTATCTACTTAAAGAAATATATATTCTTAAAAACAAATACAAGTACTAAGCAATTAGAATTTAAAAATCGATTTAAGGCACCAAAGTTAGGCCTCAAATTATTTATTAAAAAACATATATTTATTGCAAAAGAAAAACCTTTGACTTATTGCTAAAAAATATATTTAAGAAGCTTTGGTTAAAATTTGAGAGCGATCGGTTTAGTAGTTTTCGAGAAAATGTGGTCACCGTGTTCGAAAACACTAGGTAAATTACCCATAACTTTCTCCATCTTTTTTTTATTATAGTTTCCAATATCCCAACACGTTCTCTACCGATTTCGGACATACTGTATAGAAATAATCTTAAAATAAAATTTTGAAATATCGTTACAAACAGATTAACCTTATTGTTTTTATTTTTTTATAGTTGGGAAAAATGGTCTCACAAAGAATTTGTAATAAGCTCTTTAGTTGCAAGTACTGCGGTACTTAGTATAGGTACCAACCTAATTCAAAGTTATATTTGTTTATTAGATTTGGATGGACATATTTTTTAAAAATAACGGTATATTATGCACATTTCTTAGAGCCCTTTAAAAATATTTTTTTAATGTCGACAAAAAAATATCCCTTATGTTTATTGTTGTTGGTCGATATAAAATAATTTGACCAGTTTAAACCTGGTATTTGTTATTATTTTATTAAACTTTAGGTTTTAACTTTAATCAAAAATTCTTGTAAAAATATATGTTTTTTATTTTCAAACTTTTTTATCCTTTTATTTTGTGGTTTCCAGAAGATTAAAACTGGAGGAATTCGCAGGAATTATTATTTGAGGGAAATATGCTTTTGCAAAATAAATTCTTTTGGCAAACGTTTTGCTTTGTTGTGCACCCTACAGCAATATTTATAAATGTATTGTTACCAAACGACTAAAATATACAATGGTGAGCTTTTTGACAAAACGGTAACAAAAAAGTCAAAAAGGACCTGAAATTGGATTTTTTTTTTAATAAACCACAACATACTAAAGAAATAATATTTAAATATTAGGATTAACATTAATACTAAATTTAAATGTTCATTACCTCTAAAAGTAAAAATAGTTATATAAATTATTTTCCATACAATTTAAAACTTTTTTAATACACAGTTGTATTAATAGGGCTACTAAAACGACTTACAGTCTAGAGCCAGTGGATAGCAGACCGTCTGTATTTTCCCAAAGCTCATATTTTACTCTCCTATACCTATTTTACATAAAATGGGACTTTACTAAGCCGAGCTTTGACGCCACTCAGGTAAGACAGGTACTTAAATTTTACCAAGTTCAGCAGTATTTTACCAAAACTGACGTTTGGACGCATTGAAGAGTATATTAAATGCTATCAAAAACAATATTGGCAGAAGATTTAACTGGTTGCAATTTTGAGAGACATTTTATTTTTTTTTTGTTAGGTTTAAAAAAATATATTAAAATAATTATTACCAGTGTTAATGCCTTAAGAGAAACACTTTGGTTTTAAAAAATACGTTTTGAAATTTGTCCACCAAAAAAACTTGATTTTTTAGGTTTTCCGCCTTTCTCTCTAATTCCAGAGCAAATTTACGCTTTAAAGGCAAATTCTATATCTGTAATTTTTATATTTTCAATTTTGCGAAATATGTGACTTTTTTCTTTAATTCTGACACTAAATCTCTAAATTGTTTCGCAAATTTCATAGTAACTTTTTTACCAAAGTTCTTCCCTTTAACTGAAGTATTATGACGGTAAAATATTGCAATTTAACTAATCTTACCTTAGTACAAAAGTTGATATTAACTGAGATACAGGGTGACAAATTTCAAAAAATATTTTTTAATTATTTCGATATTATTTAATACATTTTAAATATTGTAATAAAACTGATGGTAATTTTTAGGTGTTAACTAGAGAACGCCATCTACACTACTTTAAATTTTCTTTAAACGTCCCAACTCTTTGTGCTACTCTGTACTTAACATTTAAGCTAACGAGTAAATTCTCCTACACTTTTTGTACTTTGTAGGAATGGCTCTGAGCCACCGTTTTCAAGATATTTGCAATTAAGTGGTTTAGTGCAACCAAAAAGTATATCATGAACATATTAAATCATTTGTTTATGATGAGTCAGTTGTAGTTATGGCTAATAGGCTTTTTTAAAGACATTTTTGGGTAAATAACATAACGACGAATATCTAGAAAACGGTTGCTTAGAGCAATTTTTACAAGGTATAGCTTTTTTGTGTAGAAAGTATTTAAGAGGTAAATATAGGACGTTTTATAAAAATTCAAAGTAGTGTAACAAACGTTTAAAATATTATCAAAAGAAATTTAAAAATACATTTTGAACTTTGACACCCTGTATCTCAGTTAATATCAACTTTTGTACTAAGATAAGTTTAGTTAAATCGCAATATTTTAATGTCGCAATTCTTCATTAAATTTTGGCCTATTATTTAGGAACCAATCTGTATATTGAGTGTGCGTTTTGTTTTACTTATTAGATGAAAAAATAATAATATTTATCTTTAGTTGACTTTATTAAAAAAAAAAATATTAAAAAATATACATATTTTACCGTACTTACTACTTATTAAAACACATTTTAATTAAACATATTTACCATATTATAATATTCTATATTAAGTGTCACTTAAACAGAAACCCATCCACACCCGACTACTCTTAGGCCCCTGTCATAAGCATGCGGGCGTAACGTATCTGTTATCATGTCACTTAAATCTTATCTGGGAATCTGATCTCGATTAAATCCGTCCACAACTGCTTACGAAATTAATTTATAAAGCAGTAATGCACGACAGCTGATTCCCAAAATGGCTTAGTTAAACCCTGGGCCAGAATTAAAACTAAATATTTTATGACACATGTGATAGTTAAGCTTTTGTTGGTGTTAATTTAATAGGAAAATATTAAGGGATATAAAAACAACATAATTATGATCAAGAGCTTTGATAAAATGTTAAAATTACACTGCTCAACTATGAAAATGTTTTGGACCCAAGAATAGGCTATTTTTATATATTTTTATCTGCTAAACTTAAAAATCACTCTAAAAGTTTTGATTATCTTTACTTTTAAAGATATAAGTGACTGTTTATATTGTTCATATTTTGTATATTCGTTTTTACGCACTTTGATTTTTGATGTTGGCATACCTGTTAACTGTCAAAATACATATAAACTGCGCTGGAAGGCATCTTCTCAAATTCTTCAACTGGTAAAACATACCCCCTTTGTCTTAATTTTAAAAAGGAGAGAAAATGAAGCTTTAGAAACTATCAAAGCAGATATTCTTGAGTTTTTAGGAAACAAAAGAAATGATAACTACCCTTAGTTGATTACATCACTCTTACAAAAATGCAAATATTTTTTCCACTCTCATATTAATTTTTTCTCCCTAAATTGTAAAGCTGTCAGTGATGAACATGGCAGAAGATTTTATTAAGATATTTCCGTGATGGAACGAAGATATCAAGGTTGCTGAAATGAAGCAATGCGATGTTTTAGAGGTTACTTACTAGAAAAAGCCAAAAGACACCGATGTTATTAGCCTGTAGCTGATTCCTTGTAAATTCAACTTTTTTTAATAGGCATAAAAATTTTACGTTATTATTATTTGGTTTGAAATAATTTGTATAGGTATGTAATATTTGGCATAGTGAAATTTATTAATTTTTATATCAGTAAAACATATGGCTAGTTTTTGTCATATTCGCTTTTCTTAAGCTAAAATGATCACAACCTTTTTTCACACAGTAAAGAAATTATTCATTTTCTTTTTTTTTTGTTTGTCCGAGTTATCTTTGTGTAAAAAATATAATTTATTTGTTTCTTCTATCAAAAGATGTGTAAAATGGGAAAGTTTTATTTATCATACCGTGGTAGAAAGACGCAGAAACCTAAGTAATAGTAGTTTTTTTGGCACCTGAAAATAATAACATTAGTGGTATAATATTAAAAAAAAAAAAATTATGCATATAAAAGCACAAAATAATCCACATAAAAAGATGTCCGTTCTTTTATAATTTTAATTATAACACAGGTCAACAAAGTATAAAAGGAGGTCTGTACTAGGTACATCGTTTCTTTGAGTTTAACTTTGACCCCTTGTTTTGACTTCAGATTCGTCTTTAGCGGAAAAAATACTTAAGTAACTCTTTTGCCGATACCCATCACAGACAACTTATTTTATTTGTGGACATGCGTTATTTTTAAAAATGCATTATATTGACCATTGCTAACTGATATGTTTTTAAATTTATATTAAACTGAAAAAAAAACCAATGACAAAATAGGATATTTTATGTAATTAATACTAATAAATTTAAGAGTTCCGAGCATCTAATTTGAAAATAATGTTTACAATTTTATATAATTTACATTTGCCGATACAAAACACTTTATTTCTGTTAAAAATTACATAGAAACATTTAATAAATTTTTGGGCTGCTTTAAGTTTATATTGCTATATAAAGTAATATTAAATTTCTATTAGTAAATTAAAAATTTGTTGTTTTTCAAATTTCAGCTTTAAAAACTTTAAATAATATGTTTATACAGTAAGATCCTAAAGTCCGTCGCTTCCCTTCTAACTTCTAAACCGTTCTGAATATTTTCAGTTAACTTAAAAAGATAATGGATGGTAGTTTATTTGGATACACGCCAGCTCTTTCAATATTATCGTCGACTTTCCAGACACCCTGTATATGTTGTTATAAGTAGATTATTAAATTTTATTTTGGGTCACCAATAATTTTTGTAGGTTAAACCACGCACATTTCATTAATAAATATTTTATCAGTAAATATTTGCCGTTTCCGCATTTTATTATTATTAATAAATAATGTTGTATAAAAAAGCAGACATAAATAGGCATAAATTTATTTAAGTTTTAATATGTTTAAGTTCACACGAACCACAAAATATTGTTAGATTTTTCTTAGATTTAATAAATTGTAATACGGGTATTTAACGTAATTAATTATTATTGTTACTTCTGGTCTTTAACATAATTTTATTTTTAAAACGATGACATTATTGGCGCCAAAACATTATTATACAAAGTGTCTCAACTTTATGTGTACAGAAAATGACATAGCCGTTTTACAAATACAAGAAGAAACCGAAAAATAAAAATAGTAATAATAATATTAATATAATATGATATATATAAAATAATTCAATGTATTGAAAAAGTTAATTAAAAGAACATTGATCAAAACAGGTATTTTTTCTTATGCTAGAACTTTAACCAGTTAAATAATATCAAACTTTTAGTTGCAAAGAGCTTTTGCTTTAAGAAGTTTTTTATTTTAATTAAAATGGTATATCAAATCTAAGCCGGCTTATAGATGATGATGTCTGGTCGGTGTTTTATGTGTTTGCGAGCTATAAGAGACATTATTTAAAGTGAGGCGGACGAGTAAATGAGATCGTGGCCGGGTGACACAGGGCGCGGTGACACAGCCATGTCACGGTCGGTAAATCAGTGTCGTATTTGCCATTTGCCTTTGTTGGGGAGCGCAGTCTGCTACGACTCACAAGAAAGATTTTCTATTATATTCGTTAAAAATGTCAGGGTGTTCGGTGGCTTAAAGTCAGCTTAGATAAAATC
Source organism: Listronotus bonariensis (assembly GCA_014170235.1). Lineage (NCBI taxonomy): Eukaryota > Metazoa > Arthropoda > Insecta > Coleoptera > Curculionidae > Listronotus > Listronotus bonariensis. The sequence goes on along the minus strand of JACEGR010001985.1, from coordinate 61,836 downwards.
TTTTGTAACAGTTTTTACAAAAATTATTAAATTGCAATTTTTAATGATTAAAAAATGTGTATTTATTATCTATTAATTTAAATCAAAATTCAATTACTTACAATATATTGTGGGTCAATCATTATTTTTTGTCCCTGGTTTTAAGATTGTCATATTTTTATGTTTTTTTTTGTAATAATTATTTATTTTTAATATCAGGTAGTTACTCACTTAATTGTTATCTGCAATAAGAAACGCATTAAACAGTTTCAACTTCTCTTTCCTTCCCCCTAAATCTTCAAGTATTTAAGTCCCGTGTCAACAAACTCCCTCTTACCTCGCTTAAGACACCCACGGTACGTTAGTATTTAGGCTTTTGGCCTTCGTGGTTTGTCCAAAGATAAAAAAAAAACAAAAGAAAAATTCACGTTATCCACAAAAAGTGAATCTCTCAAGTACACATAATTCAAACCCAAAACGGCAGGATTAAGACAGGGTCACTAAAACAGAGCTAATGTTCTTGTCAATTATTAAGCCATATTGCCATATCCGAAGAACCAGTAAATTGTCCTACGGATCACCATTCAGTTATCCAAGTGACTGGTTTTTCAAGTGACTAATAGTTGTCAGATGGACATTTTTTAAACTTTAAACTGCATATAAGTTTATCACTGAGTGAAAAAAATGTCATATAGCTGATTCTGGTTACTTTTATTTTTTAATAGATTTGAAAATAAATGAACTATTTAAAAATTATAAGTTTAAATAACCAATAAATGTATAAAAGTATACGCTACCCGTCATTTTTGTCAAAATAAAAGTTTTGGTATGTAAAAATTTGTTAAAATTAGTTCAATAAAGCAATTGCTTGTTTTTCTTTATTTCGTAGTTTATACATTAAAAATATTTTTTTAGTGAAATAACATACGATTTTGATCTATTTGGATGCATTGCCAATAATGTATTATCACACGCGCAAAAAAAGGTTTTATGGGCAAAAAAACGGGTTTGTGATTTTGGGTACCAGTCATCACGGGTCGTCACCGAATGTTCACGCGTGGGCACCGCGTACAGACTATCGCATTATCGGGCATAATTTATTAACGCGTTGTCTAGATTTTTCGTTTAAAGAACGGGAAGCACGGTAAAGGTACGCAAAAATACGACGGCATCAGAAGGACGGTACGGATCGGAAACAAATAGTTTCAGTGAAATTAAATGTCACACACGCACATGCAAGTCATGTGTAAACTAGGGGTAAATATCAAAAATTAGCGCCTTTTTCACCCCGGGTATAAACCCACTGGGTTAAAACGCCCAGGCTTAAATACTTGTGGGAAAACACAATTTTTTATCGCTCAAAGAAAATGGTATTGGCCGAATGTTAATTTAGGCTACCATATTCTCGTAGGATTTTTAAATCCGGTGTTTACCGTCCGCACATCAGTGCGCTGCCTAATTTGATTTCACTTGGACTTTTTTCCGATCCGTCCGATGCCTTCGTATACGCGCATACCTTAAGGGACGGTGAGCCACTTTCGTATTTAACATTGGCTTATAAATACGCATGCTAGTAAACTTACCGACTTCTAGCCAGTGCAAAAAAGTATGGCCAGCTTAGTTGATGTTAGATGTAATAAACATGTTTTTGTTATTATTCTACTAGATTGTTGCTTTGCAAATTTGGACACTTCAGCTTCCGGCAAACAACGAGCGCGACGAAACAGCAGTGCGTCATCGACGCCGACGCATTGGAACACGTTATAATACAATGAATCCTTACCTAGTCAAACAGGCGCGTCACGTCGCCGTCCCGCCTGGCATGGTACGGACGTGTTTTTATATGACAATGACGCGCTGATGTCCCACTAACATCACGTCGCCCACACTATTTCCTGAAAGCTTCAAATAGCTTTAAAAATTAGGATAATGCGTTATTAGGTACAATTTACTTTATTGGATCTGTATTCGTGTATTTTAACAAATTAAACATATAGGTACAACAAAAATAAATGGCCTAAAAACTCTCCATTCCATTTTTATCCTTTTTAACCTCTTAAAACCGTTTTATACCTTGAATTCAAAACAATTTATTTAACAATTTTAGAGGTAAAACCTGACGTTTTGCCAGGTTCAATAGCTTCCTGAAATAAATGTCCCTAACATACTTGGCTCTAACTTTAAGTTAAAAACACATTTGGACTAACCAAATGGGTCGTAATGAAAGTAGTAACTGTTCGATTCATTAATTGCAGGTTTAAGTGTGTTCCACTGCTGCTTCGAGAACACTAAACTTTATAGGAGCGATTAAAATTATACGTTAATTTAAAGACACAAAAAAACCATTACTATCATTAAATGGTAATATCCCAAGCAACCAGGTGCGGCTGGTGAGTTTTTAGGTGAGTCAAATTCTTTGAGTAAGTAATAATTCCGTGATTTAAAACGTGTTACTTTTTTATCTTGTAAAGCAATATATTACTTTTATGGAGGGAGATTTTAATAATGTGATGTTTTTAGTTCTGCCGAACAAAAGTGTACCTATACAAATAACTATGCAAAAACTATAAAATACTAAATAAATATTTTTGTTTTTATATGCGGGTATATCTACCAGACCCAGTAACAAAGTATATCTCGTTAAAAAAGGTAATTATATCATATAACCAAACTTAATATAAAATGTTACCTGCATAATTATCAAAGAGTTTTTCTTCCTGGTATAGTTCAACTTTATAAATTAATTACAAATGGTCTTGTTAATGACATACATTAATTGGCATACTAAAAAGCAATTTCTGTTACTATTAGGTTCCACTTGGTGCATTAGTTTTACATATTTATTTGAATTAAACAATGTAGAAAAGCTTTTATCACAAATATGATAATCTGACCCCATTTTTCCACTATTTTTAGTTATGATAATATTCGATAATATTTTTTTTACTTTTCATCTTGAATATTCATTAAAATCAATTAAAACAAAGATTACAATTATTATACAAACAAAAAAATAACCTAAAAGCCCAAAAGGTTTAATTCATTACTTTTGTAATCAGCTGCTAGGTGCGCCACTATACGAAACCTTCCTATCGCGACCGCCTAGTATAACTGATGAAATTCGCCGGAGGCGAAATGGTTTGTTTAGTTGCCGGTAGGCGGCTACGCTGCCTATAACTGATAAAATGCGATGGAGGCGTAACGGTTTGTCTAGTTGCCGCTAGGCGGCTACGGCTAGGCGTTGACCCTTTACTATTATATTTTGCGTATTCGTTCTTCTTCTTTTGGCTTCAGGCATCTTGCATTTTCATTCAGAAATGCACTCATATAATACACTGCCCGTGTTAAATTTTCGTTGTTTGAATTGATTATTAGGGAGTTTTCGCATAGTAATGGATTTAAACTTCTTGTTTTTAGGATGTTAGGATTAATTGCATGTTATTATTTTTTAATTTTATTACAAAATAGGTGGGTCATTGACCGAATGACCTTATGGACGAGCCGCGTCTGCAAGCAACAAAAACTGTTTTTGGCAAATTTTACCACCAAACTGAAATTTATAAGTCGTTTTTAAGTAAATTGGAATAATGTCTATTAGGTATATAAATCTCAAAGCTAAAATTTAAACTTTAAATACTAACGTTAGTGAAATAGGGGTAAAATTATACAGGGTAAATTAAATTACCCCTAACCACAGGTGCAGTTTTTGGAACGTAACCACGTACCCACAAACCACTGGTCATTTTGACCGGTGGTATTTTTAGCATACATGGACAACTTTTTTTAATATTGTATACGGATAAGTTTATATGCATTTTTTTGCATTTGTTACAGTTTTATGGATTTTTAAGAGAACAACAGAATATATGTACATATTGTACATATTCATAAAATTATTTTTATTTTCATATTTTTGTCATTTGCAACAAAAAACATTTATAGACATAAAAAAAACTGCAGCACGCCATTTCTTAACACACAGAAAGAAAAAATAAACCATTTTGAACAAAATACATTAAAAAGTGATCGTTTGTTGTAACGTCAGTATATTGTTAAGGCTCGTCCACACTTACACCAATTTGTCGCGCCGCTCCACGACGTATACTTCGCCATATAGCGTGGACGTACGGACTTCACGTCATTTCAAGGGCTTGGCGAATGATTTGCCGGTGATTCAGAGCTTGTTGGTTTTTTGGCGGCAAAGGAGCGCACAAAAATGTTACTTATTTTGGCGAATTGTTTCAAGTCTGAACGTGGCTTTAGGAAATACCTTTTTAACCATATGTAGCGACTTTTACCAATTTGGAAGTCATGCTGTCTGCTATCTCAAAATATTTTTGACCTTTATTTTCTTTGACTTATTTGCTGCCCTCGATCTCTCTTATTCTATTATTATTAATAATATGATTATTTTATTTTTCCTTATGGCCTTAGATTACAACCCATTTGCAATTTATAAATGTAATATTGTCAGGAAAAAAAGTATTTTAAAATTGGTACGTAAACACAGACTACCGGTAAATTTGACCGGTGTCGTACTTTAAATTTCAATATTTTGTTGGTTTAAAACATGCACCTCTTACAACTTGGATAAAAGCTTAAAACTAAGTTCAAAATAGGAACATAGACGCATATAAGCGCAAATGATGAAGATGACATGATATTGACCAATCGGTAAATTTGTTTAAATTAGCAAACTTCTTCTCTTTTCTGGATAAAATAATATAAACAATCAACTGACAATCGTGTTATTTAGGTTGGGAAAAAATTAGCATTTTTGTAAAAAGAACATCCTGTATATTTTATTACTATTTAAAAGATTTAACAAGGAGCTATAAAGAAACTCCTCATGTGACATATCCAATTTGTAATAGTTTCGGAAATATGGCCATTTTCCGGAGTTTAATGGTAAATTAGCAATTTTTAAAAGAAACAACCTCCAACATTGAATATATAACGATTCAAAAGATGGTTTTAAGGGCTAAAAAATACCCTAATTGATATGTATTTTTCCTATAGTTTTGCTGTTACAGCTATTAAAATCCTAAAAATAGTACAGATATTCTTCATTTTATTTACGACAATAAGCTTAGTGCTTATAACTTAAAGCTGTAGATAAAATTTAACATTATTTTTTTTAACTTGGATGGCCATATTTTAAAAATTATATTACTTGTGTTATTTTCCTAAAGCTCTTTGAAACGCTTTTTGATAAAAGTAATGCAATATAAAGGATAGTGCATTTATTTATTTTTTTATTTTACTATATAACTACAAAATATTGTTTACTGTTTTTATTTCCTTTTTACTTATAATCAGCATTTAATTGCTATTAGCTTACCAATTTAAATAATTTTGTATATTGACTAATAAAAAAGTAATTATTTGCCGAGACATATTTTAGATGACCCTCTATGAATAAATATTATAGTAATTGTATTTTGTTTTAGCAAAATATAGCTACAGAAAAAATTAAAAGATTTAATATAACTAATATTTATGTAAACTCTATGTAACTTATATGCTAAAAATATCTATTAACTTGTTTGTTTTAACCCTTAATTGGTGACATCTAAATTTCTGTAACTGAAGGTGACACGGAGTCTGGCAGACTCCTGAGACCTTAGTCGCGCATGTTTACATGCCGGTATTAAATTAGATTGTCTGTTTTTCTCACATTGCCTATGTTTTATGTTATTTAGCTTAACCGGTATATTGTTTAAAACAGTTAATATATAAATAGGAAAAAATACATAATTAAACACATGCAAGAGCCTTACCTAAAAAAACTTAAATAAAAATATGGTACCCCTAAATAATATTAATCTTCAGCCTAAAAATACAAACTCAATTAGTATTTTGGACATAAATGAATTTTTAATTGTTATAAAAGTACCAGAAAAAATACCAATAATAGTCCTTAGCTCAAAGATAAAAAAATGTGCAATATACATCTATATCGGTATTGCAACGAGAGAAGTAGCATTTTTTGAACATTTCAAGCAAGTGGGGTTTTTGCAGCTAAGGCGCAAAAATGCTGTCTTTCTTTTGCAACTTTCTTCTAGAACATCACTTTCAGGTATGTCCAAATTAGTGGCGGATTTATACATTGGTCGCCCGTAGGCTTTTCATTTTTGTCGCCCCTAAATTTTGATATCTTAGTCCACATTCTCATATGAACGTAAAAAATTAGAAGTACAAGAAAAAGGTCTTTTTACGAGTTATTCATTATGCAATGGAAAAAATCTCTAGATTCAAGTTTGAGGTTGTGTTGTCTATCGACATGAAGCGAAGGGAGACAAAATCCCAAGAGTTAATATCTAAAACTTTTTCCAAGTATAATATAATATTTTTTCTGTGACGGGAAAAACGAAGACTTAATGTTAAAAAAATAAATACTATAAGGCAATGGGTATTAAAGCATTATTTAAAATTTAAATTTTAAAACTGGTCGGTAGTTGTATTTAAAACGACAATTTGACCTTTGCGTTACTATGGAAACCTTAAAGAAATGATTCTGTCAATGAAATTTTGTAATTTAACTAACCTTAATTAAAAGTTTGGAACTAACAGTAATTGTTTGGTAGTTATTTTAAAATATTATAAAGGTAAAAATGTGTGATTGGCTTTTGAAATAATATAATGTAATGTTATTGTCTGAAAGTGGAAGCAACTCTGATTTTAATCAAATTTGGTATTCGGGGGCTTTTGGAATGAATTTCGTGGAATGAAAAAATGCGAAATATGATCAAAATAAGGTAAGTTGTTGGTTTGAAGTTAAACTTTGATAATGGATATCTTAAAAGCAAAAATGTTTTCTACTTAAAATTAATTCAGATTCGTGATTATCGCCCCAAAAAAACAAGTATATTTAATTTCCGTCAAAATCGGAGTTGCTTCCACTTTTGAGACATTTACTAAAATATTTTAAAATTAAAATTCCACCTTTAATTTTATGTATCTATGTCCGGGAAAAGTCATTTTATAAAAAGTCACATTTTAGTAGCGGTCAACAGGGATAATTTTTTTGTCACGGAAAATTATGTTGTAATTTTTAATGTTTTAAATCAAAATAAGAATAAGAGAGAAGTTATGAAGTTAATCTGCTACTCCCTAAAAATTTGCCGCCCTAGGCTCCAGCCAGCTCAGCTCAGCCCAGCTCACTCTGATGGTAAATCCAACACTGGTCCGAATACAATGGGAAATTCATCTAAGATCTCTTTTACTTTGCTATATTTAACCTTTTAATTATAAAATCTTTAACTAACAGATAAGCTGAATTTTTAATAATAGAAAATCTACTAACATTTACATTTTAAGTAAAGGACGCATACAGTACATAAAAAAATTGGTGCCAAATTTGACCGCAACTAGCCATAGTCATACATATAAGTTTTGTTACACATGTGGTGACACGGAACATGGGACACTGCGTGTAGGTGAGTACCCTAACTTGATATCAGATAAACGCTGGATGCTACCTCTTAGGCACCTACTAAACTAGAATTTAACTCAGAAAAAGGCAGAAGCGTCATTTAAGGCAACCAAATATTTCTTTCTATACGCATCTTTTAAACAGTGTGCGCGGAACAAAAAGAGGAATATTCTAAAAGTAATATATTATGTAGAATGTAAATAGCTGCTGAAGGTGTGGCTTTTTCTTAGTTGAATCATAGTCTACTAGACTACAATCTAGGAAGGTACCAAAAATGGTAGGTTTTTATTTCCGATTGTGGTCGTAGATATGCGCCAAAAACAAAATTTAAAGAGTTTTAGAGATTCCATGTCATCAGTTAATGGTTTAATCAATTAAATGTTTTACATATCAGCTATTTTTAAAACTATGGCAAGATTCAAAGCAAATTTTGTATATTTTTAGGTCTACCTAGCTCTAAGCCTTTAGGATATATTTGGTTTTTTTGTTGAAAAAACGCGGAACTTTTAGATCAAAAAATACTTAAGTATATTTTTTTTCATAAAAGGAGTTCCTTGTAATTGATTTTGAAAGAAATTTTGTTTGCAAAAAGGTAAAGGCTCTTTAAAACATAAGTTCCTTTTTATTTATTTTGGAAGAAATTTTGTTTGCAAAAAGGTAAAGGCTCTTTGAAACATGGGTTTAAAAATAAACTTTTCAAACTGTCAAAGATTTTTTTTATTGAAGCACAAAAAGAAAATTTTTAAATTAAAATAATAAATTTTGGTAAAAACTTTAAATGCAAGGTTTATTCTATTTTCAACTAAAACTTTTGAAATAAATTATCACTTTATTAGAGAATAGCTATTTCCTTAACACATACATTTCCAAACCTTATTTTTAGATAGTTTTATGGATGTATAGCTTATAACGTAACATAAAAAAATACTGTTTTGTTAAACTTGTTTTAAATAAAATATGGGGAATAAGATTACAAATAGAAATAGGCTACTATTTGAGGGGCCTAGTTTTAAAGTGTATTTATATTCAAGGTATAGGTTGTTGGTACATCTGTTATTAAATATATCATAAAAATCTAATTTTGGTGATTGTATACTTTGAAACTAGTCCCCTTATTTCATACCTATAGAAATATATTGCTTTCATACACTTAGTAAAGACCTTTTGTTTAAAGTGCCTTAACCCCAGCTTAATTATTAGCTAACAAAAGCACTACAAGTTTATTTCGCGGTATAGCAAGTAAAGTGACATACTGATAGAATAATTTTGTTCTAATTTAATAATAAATAAAATAATTTAATAATAAATCTTTGGAGTAAACCTCGTCACAACTTTCAAATAAAAAATATAATTTACTTTACAAAAATTAATTACTGACACCCTAAAAATCAACAATAAAAAGTAGGCAATGCAATTTTTGCCAAAAGCACAATAATTTCCTAATTTATTATTTATAAAGGCATATGTAGGGAAGGGGTTAAATTATTCAATTTAATAATTTAAAATAAAAAATCTTACGTATTTATTAGCCTCCACCTATTATACCTGCCATAGATAATTCATTTGTCGTTTAAAGTCGTGAAAAAACGAAAGCGAATTTTAAATATTTTAATTTTTTTATAATTAAATATTTATATAAACCGTTTAAAATGCTACACAAGAAATATAAAACAGGAGTCAAAAATACTTATTAAAATTAGAACTGATTAAAAAAGCAAGTAATCAAATATTTAACTAAATGATCTACTTTCCGCAACATCGAGATTTGCGTCCAAAACAAACCCGAGTCCAACCCAGTATTAGCCGGCCGGTACCGACATGGAAAAAAACAATTTACATCATTTACTACGCTTGAACTAAGCGGAACATTTCCCCATTTCTTTTAAATAAAGCAGGTAGACAAAGACAAACACTGATCGTTTACTTTTTTTACTCACGAAATCTTGTCGAACATATGAAACCACAACGAAGCCATCGTTGGAAAGATATTAATCCGGTAAAATATGAGTAAAATTAAATATCGGCTAATATTGATTTATACTCAATAATGTTATGGGTTATGGGACAGCAGGCGGTTTCTGCGTAAAAAAATAGTAATTTAATAATATTTATTTTTAAGAAAATTTATGTAAAAACAGTTAATTATATTATTTGTATGACAAAACCTAATACATTTAGACTAAATGTGCAGCGCTTTTAAAAAAGGTAAACAAATGAAATATCGATGGATTTAACCATAGGGCTCAAACACATGTTTCGGGTATCGGACGAGACGGGTTTGGTGGTTTCGTGACTGTAACCTTTACGATTTTTATTGCATGTAAAACAATGTGGTAAACTTGTCCGACAAAAAAATTCACACGGTCGCCTAGTCCGATACCTGAGACATTTGACATTGTCATATTAAAGCGCCGCTTTCATATATGGTGGTATAAATATTCGTGGTAGAATCGTAAAATGAACCTTCCTAAAAATGTTTTAAAAGGGTTCTTATCATGAAGTACATTGCAGTACTGGTTCAGGTACTAAAAGTTGTTAAAAATATATGTTACGCTAAATTTCACTTCGTTAGGCGTAGCTTTCTGACTGCGAACAAACAACCTCTTTATATTATTAAATATAGATTGATTCCTACCAACTGTATTTTTGTGCTAACTTACTTTAAATGTTTTGTTGTTTCTCCTTTAATGCAAAAACTATTCGTTATTTAAAAAGTTGCATGCATGACTGATTTTAAAAATTAACACTATGACATCAATTTTAAAAAATAAATAAAGTTGATTTTTCTTTTCAAAGAGTTAATTAATTTTTACGTATCTACCTATTAACAAAAAATCTTGCTGTTGTAGTAATATGCAGCCTGATTAAAGATAGGTATTAAAAACCATAAATAAAAGGCACATTAAAATGTATACCATGTGTCCCGGGATGGGTGTTACAAGAGAACAAATGAACAAAAAATTTTAGAATTTTTAAATGTTTTGGGTAAACTTTTCACATGCGCATGGTTCGAAACTGATAAATTCACTTTAATTTGGTTTTACCTTGATTGGTAACAGGGCTCAGTTATAACTAAAAATATAAAAAATGACCATAGAAAAGTACCTTTATTTGTACAAATAGGACAAAATTGTATAGGTAAATGTTGTAGAGTATTAAATTTTATGTCAAAATTCTAAGATAAAGAATTAAAGAAAAAAATATTATTGGTAATTTTTAACATTATAATTTAAAAGTTTTTTAAAATACATCTGCTTAACGCAGCAAATTAAAAAAATATATTTAAAATTATTAAATGTTGCGGTAAATTTTTCTTCCGCTTGTTCATTATTAAAGTTGTAATGCGCAATGTGTTAGGTTTCAAGATTTTGCTGACCTGTAAAATTTTAAAAATTAGACTTCTGTCCAACTGCTCTAGAGGTACAAAAATAATAAAACACATTTCTTAAAAATGTGGACTTTAGCCTAAATGATTCTGAGGTACAGAATTTAATAAAACTTCTGTCCATATTACTATATTTTTAATGTAAAATATTAAAATAAAAATAAATTACGTTAAACCATTCAACAATAATGTAATTTTATAAACAGAAAAAAATAAACAACAACAAAGGATTTTTCTACGCAGTGCGTTTAAATTTAACCCTGAAGCTCAAAACAATCTACAAATGGCTTTTATTTCCATTACGCCAATACTTTTATAATATGACTTTTGTAAGCGTTGGCAAAAAAGTGAAAAGAAAATAGAATATTTATTTATTCAGTTCCGTTCTCAAAGGATAACAAATCTAGTCCGGCAAGCACCCTTGGGGTATTTAAAAGAAATTGGTCCTGGGTCCAAGTGCCGAAGTTTACATCAATCTTCTTTGTAATGGGTTTCTAGTAAAAGATAACCCTTAAAAAATGTCGCTCAATAATTAAAAGCAAAACAAATAAGCACTTACTAAAATACAGGGTGTTCCTGATCGGTGTTGTTAAACTGCAAGGTAGAATTCTCTCATTAAAATAAAAAGAGTGCTTTTAAAAACACCTGCTTTAATACATTTATTTACACTAGTTTGTAATCACATTTAATAAGTAATTTGTGTTGTTGTTACATAGGTGCTAACAAGAAAATATAAATTTTATTAAAAGAATTCTCCAATGCTTTTTTCATATTTTAGGAATATGGAGTTAAGTGTTTTTTACCTTTAACTAAAAAAGCTATAAAAAAATTGGGAGACATAAAACTATTATATATATTATTTTTATTTGCCCATTAGGTGCCGTTCAAGACGACACTGGACTTTTAAAACTTAATTAAGGTAGTTAGCTTGGCAAAGTTAGCCCGTTAATAAAAAAATAAAAATATTTAAGATATTTACAAAAGTTTATTGTTGTTTAAAACTTTTATATTCTGTACGAGTATTTTTAAAATAAGAAATAAATAATTGCTTTTCTTAGTTATATTATTTAAGTACTTCCTGAAACCACAGAGTAATCAATAAGGTTTATAACTTTGTGCTTGAATCTATATTAAACATTAAAATCTATATTATCCTTACATATATATTAAAAAATAGTACAACAAAATAATTATTTAAACCTAAAACTATCAACTGTTAAATTATTTATAAGGATCTTTGTCCAAGGTAATTAAAATCCATTATTATTTATTATTGATTTTTATGTACGGGGTGGGATATTGGCTCTAGGTCTACGGGATTTTTGTTATTGTTTTTTTTTTTCACAAAATTATTAGGTCTATACTCTTTTAAATTTAGTAAACGTTTCTGAAACTAAATTTTAAACTGTTTTGTTTAATAACTTGTTTCTATGTTCCTTGTAAAATTTACTTTTTGACATAATATAGTATAGTTTTTAAATTTGTTGCAGTGGCAGCAGTGCCAGTTATTTAAATGTACCCATTTTTATATTTTTTACCAATAAAATATCTAGACAAAGAATTATTTCTTTGGCACCACATCCGTTTGGTGACATTAGATGTATTTTTAAGACAATCAATAAATAATTGAAAAGTCAACAAGTTTTTTTTCTATAAAACTAGACATATGTATTCTTTATTTTTTGGCAAAAATCTAAAGAAGAATAAAATATTAAGAAATTTACTTTTGCTTGCACATGTTTTATATGCGTTTGCAATTCTCCATGCTGCTTGCTAGCAGTGACGTGTTTAGAAAGAGGTTTTGTGGGATGAAAGAGAGCCTATTTTGATGGCAAACTTACCACTTAGTTTAATACTTATTTTCGTCCACAGATACAAACATTACTGTATTTTTAAAACGTGGTATTTTTAAAAATACCAGAATATCCAACTAGCTAGATCTACAAGAGAATCTACGAGTTGCACGTTAAAAAACGTTTGTAATTTATAAAGTGCCTTTTAGCCCTACCTAAATTAAAATTATTGAGTCCAGTGGCGTCTCAATAGGATCCACAGCCAATAATATTTAGATAAAAATACGCCACTAACATTTTTCAAAGTTTTTTTTCCAAATATGCAATTAACATTTTAGAATCTTGTAAATTATTTGTCTTTTGCTTTGTTTTCGAAAAGCTACTTTAACTAAATCAAGAAATTATCCGTATCACAACATAAACTAAAAAATAAAATTGAACAACAATTTTTTGCCTTAAAAATAATTAGCAGTCATGTTTTTATCCAAAAGTGCTCATTCTACTTATTTACTTAGGTCAAAATTGTAATTTCTAATTTTTGGATTTTATTTTATGTTGTTGATGAATGCTTTTTAATGTGAAATAAAGTGCCTTTTTTTTGTCAAAAACAAATCCAGATACAAAAATAATCAAATATATATATAAAATAGCTGTATATTTAGTTGTTAATTAAAAAAATAAATAATATAATGAATAATAAAAATAAAATAAAAACTATATAAGAACTCAGAGACAAACTTTTTTTCTCAACTAAACCCAATAAATTTAATTTAGTTAGAGATTTTTAAGCATGTCAGTATATTAAACATGTGTAATAAATTTTAATCAAACCAGTTAAAAGGGTATTTGAGGTATTTTTTAGGTACCCACTTGTTTAAAAACTTTAAAACCATGTATATTGGAACGTAGCAAGTTTAAACTTTTTATTATAAAATGACATAATAAGTCACCCTTACATTTTTTGTACAATAGCTAGGAAACACCATGTATTTTAGTTTAAAAAGAAATAAAAGAAAAACAAAAATAAAATAGTTACTTATTCAGTTTCTGTAAAAAAAAAGGTTAAACGGTCTTAAAGGATAACAAATCTTGGCCCCAACGCACCCTTGAGCTCTTGAAAAAGCCCCATAGTTACAATGCTAAATTGAATACCAGGATCTAATGAAAGATTTAATCTTAAAATAGCTATGTGAAGCCACTAGAGCACTTCAAATTGAAACCCTAATAATATACTGGGTGACGATATTTAAACCTTTTATGTAGAATGAAACATTCATATTGACAAATTGCTCGAGTAATATTAATTAACTATCCTTGTAAAAAAATAATATTCTACAATACACAAGTTCATATGTAAGGTGTCTCAACTATTTAGACACGAAATAACTTTGTCCCTCTACAAGGTACAAAAATTAACCTAAAATATCAAATGTTTATTTAAATATACTTATGTTATTGACAGTATTAGTTAATATATGTACAAGGTGTTTCAAAGACAAAGTTTTCTTTGCCAAGTAGGTTTGTTTAAATGGAAAACTCTACAGAAGTAAAAAAACAATAATATTAGGTCATAATAAACTTAATACAAGCACTTGATTACAATGATAAAAAATAGGGTTTTTTTAAATTTTAAAACTCTCTAACCTACAAAGAAAACTATAGACTTGACGGTTGCTGAGATAATCCACCGTTCCGGTTTTTTTACTAACCTTGTATATTTATAAATGTTTTTAAAAGAAAAAAAGTCAAAATGCTAGAAATCACATTTTATAGCGAGATCGCCCTGATTTATGCAGTGTGTCGTAAATAAGACCCAACGCAATTTACAAATAGCTTTCCTTTGGGTTATGCTAATACCCTTATAATATGACTCTCTGAACTCCTACAGGAAAGGGAAAGGAAAACCCAAAATAGAATAGTTATTTATTCAGCTCCTTTCTGAAAAAGGATATATGGTCTTAAAGGATAAGAAATTTAGTCCGGCACGCACCCTTGGGCATTTAAAAGAAATTGTTTCTGGGTCAGAGTGCCAAACTAAACACCAGATTTTCGAATTGGAATGGGTTTTAAATAAAATGATCTTAGTAAAAAGGGTATACAGAGTGTCTCTAAAAAATCTGTGCTATGCTATTGGAAATTCTTTACTAATACTAATTTCAAATTTTTACAGGGTCTGACATTTCCGAGTTTTCCTTTTATTTATTTTAAAACTTTTATTTATCTAATTACTAAAATATTTATATTGCCTACACAATCACCTAACTAATTAAATATTTAAATCACTTCCTATTATCAAAAGGTTTAATGTACCTATTATTATTATTTATAAATTAAAAGTAACATGTATTAAATCACCTAATATATTATATTTAACGTTACATTTAACGACTTTTAAAACTGAATTATAAAACAGAAAAAGAAGTTAAAAAATTCAAATGTTTTTGGGAAGCGCTTTTTGCATCTAAAACCTATTTTAAAATCAATTAATTACACGAAAAGCTTTAATACAAAATTTTCATTTAAAGGCTCCTTAATCTTCTTATAATTTATTTTTAATCAGCTAGTATTGTCTTAAGTTTACTTCATTTCTTGCTTAAAAAGATCAAGAGAAACTCAATTCGGAACAGAAAATCGAGGATTAAATTTTTAATTGCTTTCAAATCTGTTCCATTTAAACCTGACCTTTATAAAAATATTTAGGTAAGTTTTATTTCGCTGCACAATTTAAATTTAAAAAAAAAGTTAGTAGGTGTTAAGTGTGAATGTAAAAAATAAAGCGCCCTATTTAATTTGTAGTTAATACAAAATTAGCTATTACCCGACAATATTTTAAAGTTTTCGTTTTATAATTGTTTTATACAAGTATATGCTGGCTTAGTAAAAAGCTACATTTATTAAATTTGGTATATGCAAGGTATCGGGCCTAAAGAGTTTAATATTAATATAAGCACTGTTGCCAGCCTCCGTACTCTGTAACGCAATACTTTTTTCTAACCTCATTTTGTTGTTGTGCTTTGTGGTGTGCGGAGTAAGATAGTAAGATTATGGATATGGATAACAAACAGGCGAAAAATTTTACCTCTTTTGACAAAAAATTTATTATTTAAAATTGTACAGAAATATTTGCACGTGGTAGAAAATAAAAAACTTATGCGGCAAACGTGAAAATTAAAAACGAAGCCTGGGAGTCTATTTGCTTGGAGTTTAATGCCAGTTGCCAAACCGGCAGTCGGACAGCAAAGCAGCTTCATGCATTGTATGATGGTATGAAGAAAAAAGCCAGAAAGAATTTGCATGAAGACAAGGTTAGTACAATTCCATTTTTATTAAGACAGCGTACACACTAAATAATGGTTTTTGTAATTTAGTTCCCATTTAATTTCAGAAAGAAGTTTACAAAACTGGAGGTGGTGTATTTACACCAAAAAGTGACTCAATTGATGAAAAATTGTTGAAACACTGTCAGTACAATTCAAGCCATTAGAGAATGCTTTTGATTCCTTCTCCAGCTATTTGGATCAAAGTAAGTAAAAATTCATAAAATTTTTATAAGTATATCTATAGCCTAATGTTGATAATAAGGTAGCAACATTTCTGAGACTTCGGTACTTCATAGACCCAATAAGAGTGAAAAGTGTGTCAGAAAGTGTTTGCTACGCTACAACTACATACAAATGCTTAAAGTAATTTTTTTTTAGACATTATAATAGATGACTTGACAGTAGAGGCTGATAAATCTATCAATGAAAACGATGCGAACAGTATACTTGTGGCCGGAACATGTCATACTGAAAATATTAAGATGTTGGACCCCGAACCACTATTGGTTGTGGGTCCGGAGAGTACAAATGGTAAGTATTTTGCATGTAGATATTAAAAAAGTATATAACTTGTTTTTATTTATTTTTTTAGTTAATAATCATATGTATGAAACACTTACTATTTTTTCACAAGTTTTCTTTTTAAAATTAGTTTACGGTATAAAATGTATTCTTGTTGTTCATAATCAGAGATTATTTAAGTAACAAAGTGCAAAAAATAAGTAATTTATGCAGGGGCGTAGCTAACGCCGTATCAATGACACGGAGCCCGTGGGCTACAGGTGTTTCCATATGTGTAAAAGCAATAAAATTAGATGCTGGAACTGTAAAAGTGTCGGCTAAATTAGTGGGGACCATATTTTTTTTTTTTGGCCTTTAAAACAATGTTCTGTTTAAAGTGGGGACCTATTTTTTGGGCCACCTAACTCATTGTGATACTCCAAGGCACACCACGCCACTGAATTTATGTATAATAAATTTAATGCGTTTTACAATTATTGAATTATGTTTAATATTTAATGACAAACAATTAAATAATACTTTATTTATGGACTGAGCCAATTTTACTGAAAAAATCTTATAGCTAAGGAATATTTTTAATTTTTAGAAAGTGCCACTCAACTATGCATCGAAACAGAACCATCAAAAACCACGGCCAAAACACCATCGAGGAAAAGACAATTTTCTACTTCCACTCCACTGCCAAAAGACAGTAAAAAACATATTTAAACACTATATCAAACAGATTGGTGGAACGAAAAAATTTTAAAGACCAGAATGAATACATAATTTATAAAAAAACTTGACATCTTAGACTTGGAGGAAAAAACAAAAATCAAAAATTTAGAAAAAATAACTTTAGAAGTAGACCACTTGAAAAAAGTTCAAGAAACAGAACTCCAACATTTAAAAGAAAAACATGCTCTTGAAATGAAAAATTTAAAAATGGATTTAAAAAAAAACAACGAGAATTCCAGGAGTAGTTCTTTTTTAATTAGTTCAATTTAGTTTATGGTTAGTTTTTATTTTAAATGTATTATGTTAAGTTGATATATGTATGATTATGATAATAATAAATATAGTTTAAATTAGTGTACATTACATGGGGCTAATTATTCATAATAAAAATTTGTAACCCTTTATTCCTTATAAAAGTTTTTTCTATTTTGACTTCTAAAAATAAAATTAAACTAGTTAATTAAGATTGTGGCAATGAGACAGTGTGATAATGGAATGTCATACATTTTATTTCAATAAAAAAAAATAATATTTGAATACAGGGTGTCCAATAACTGAACCGACAAACTTTAAGGGGTGATTCTACAATGAAAAATAAGAAAAAACTTTATATGAACATAAGTCCTAAACGTCTTAGTTTTTAAACTACAGGGTGTTGAAAATTAAAAAAAAATGTCTTTTTCTTATAACTTTTATACCAATTAAAATATTTTTAAGAAAATTGGAAGACATCTATGCATCAGAAGACATTTTTTGACATAAAAGAAAAAAATATTTTTACCACTGTCGTCCATAAGGGGTTTAGGGTAAATATTTTTTAAGAAAAAATTGGTACCCCACTGCATTTTTCTAAAATAAAAACCTTTTAAATACCCGTTTAGAAAAAATTTGATCTCCTGACTTTTTTTTGTTTGATGTACGGTTTTCGCGTAAATAAATAAAAACCATATTTCTTGGCATGGTCAAATCCCTATCTAATTAAACAATAAATAACAAAGGTTATTTTTTACTGTAGAATTTAAAATTAGCAATAGGAAATGACCGTGCCAAAAAATGGTTTTAATTTTTTATGCAAAAACCGTTCATCAAACAAAAAAATGTCAAAATACCAAATTTGTTCTAAACTAAATGGGGATTCAAAAAACTAATAATGCTTTAGAAAAATGCAGTGGCATACCATTTTTTTCTTAATAAATATTTATCCTAAATCCCTTATGAACGACACTGGTAAATTTTTTTTTCTGGTATGTCGAAAAATGTCTTCTGGTGCATAGAAGACGTCTTCCAATTTTTTAAAAATATCTTAATTGGTATAAAAATTATTATAAAAAAACGATAATTTTTTAAAATTTTTAACAT
Source organism: Listronotus bonariensis (assembly GCA_014170235.1). Taxonomy (NCBI): domain Eukaryota; kingdom Metazoa; phylum Arthropoda; class Insecta; order Coleoptera; family Curculionidae; genus Listronotus; species Listronotus bonariensis. The sequence goes on along the minus strand of JACEGR010001985.1, from coordinate 43,326 downwards.
CCCATAGTTCAAAAACTAAGACGTTTAGGACATATGTTCATATGAAGTTTTTTCTTATTTTTCATTATATCACTCTTTAAAGTTTGTCGGTTGAGTTACTGGACACCCTGTATAAATAGGAACATGTTCAAATTAATTCTAAAATAATTTTGATAATTTTATGAACTATTTTTATTGCCCTATTCTTAATTTACTGCTTTACCTTTATTTTTAAATATGGTAGATAAAATAAAAACATAAATTGTTTCTAGAGAGCAGACATCTTTATTAGTAAAAACAAAAATGACATTAAAAAAAAAAATTTGATCTAACCTTATTAATAAAAAAAGTCTAATTTTACATTTGTTCCCATATTTATATGGAATATAAAGAGTGAAAACAATACTAACTAAAATGATTTTCAATTAAATGTCTTCTTAGTGCATTTCCCCCTACATTATTTTGCATATTAACATCATTGGGATCAACCATTTCTATTGGTGCTTCTTCTGCGGGACTTATAAAATCATCATTTTTTAATATTGCCATATTATGCAAAACTGCTGTGGCAACAATCACTGTTAATGTAGTATCTAATTTCGTTCTAAGTCCTAAGGAGAGACAAGCAAATCTTCTCTTCCATACACCAAACGTACGCTCTATGGTATTGCGTGTTCTGATTTGGGCTGTATTGTAATTATTCTCTGGTACTGTAGTCGGATTTAATAGAGGTGTTAATAAATAATCCTTACAGCTGTATGCACTGTCACCTAACAGATACCCTCCAGGAAAATCACCAGCTTCCAATTTTGCGCAAAGTAATGATGCATTAAATACTGTGCTATCATGGGTTGAACCAGCCCATCGAGCAACAATATCTCTTATCATTAGGTGAGAATCACATACTGCTTGGACATTTACAGAGAAATACCCTTTTCTGTTACGATACAGCTCCGCATTATCACCTCCAGGGGACTGTATAGGTATGTGTGTTCCATCAATGGACCCAATTACATTAGGAAACCTTGCTATATTGTAAAATCCCGTTTTTACAACCCTTACTTCCTGTGCACTGTTTGGCATATGAACAAATTGTGGTCGAAGTCTTGCTATCTCGCTACTGACTCTTTGAATAATCCTACAGACTGTTGTTTTGTGGATATTGCAGTCATCACCAATTAAAATATGAAATGAACCTAGAACAATAAAAATAAGCAAGTTATATACATAAGGAAAACTGTACAAATAATAATTGAATTTAGGTAAAAACACATTCGAAATGTACTAACCTGTTGCATAAAAACGAAGAGTTATTAAAAGTTGTTCTATTACTGACAATGTATTTGTTCTGTTGCTTAATACTTCTATATTATTTCCTATTAGCTCTCTCAAGAAGTTTACAGTTTCTTTTGTTAAACGAAATCTGTCCCGAAATTCCGAATCACCATACTTTGCATACTGATCTTCCCTTTCGCGATATTGTCTAGGCCGTTCTATATTTCCAACTATTTCCAAGTATTCTTCATCTGAAGAAGAACTAGAGTAGTCCATTTTGGGTTTTTTGTAATGAAAGTTAAATATTTACTTTACACAACACAAAAAAACAAACTGCTATTTTTATTCACAATTTAGAAATTTAGGTTATGGGTGGTTATGTGATACTTATCGGAAAGATATCTGCCGATATTTCTTTGGATATATGTTCGATAACTTATGTGACAGATAAAATTTATCCGGTGGTTTAGAAACTCAACTGTGTAGTCTATCGGGGTTTATCGGCTTGTTAACTATATTTAACAGATATCTTGTTGTTCAGAGTTAAAAGTAAAAATTTAGGTAATTGAAAATTTTAAGCAATTTTTTGTAAAGTGGAATATATTGGCAAATAATAACTGGATTTCAATGAAAATTAGTTTGTGTGCTAAAAAATAGCAAAGAAACAAAAATAATTTTGGTTTAAAAATAATTAGTTTTATAATGAACAAATAAAAATTTAGCTTACTTTTTGGTGATTTAGAAGTATTTTGTTTTTACGGGGTTATTTTTAAGTTGGTATTTTTCTTTTAACACTATATAAAATTTAAAAAATAAGAAAATTGTTTAAGTAAAATTATGTCCACAGATGCTTTCTTTCCTAAATGCAGGGTGTTAAAGTTTTAAGAAAAAAATGCCTTTTGTGTCATAACTTTCTTACCACTTTGAATATTTTCAGAAATCTGGTAGGCACTTTTTGATAACAACATTACATTTTTTGCTGTAAAATCTTTAAAAAACCATTGTCGTTCGAACAAGATTTGAATTAAATTAAAAAATATATATATATATAATGCCACTGCCTTTTCTTCGAACGGTTATTATTTTGAAAATACCTATTTACTTTGGAGTTAATCCGGTCTTTTAATATTTTTTTAATATTGCATCTTAAAATCCAATATGGTGTTTTGTATCTAAAATTTATTTTTGTCTAATTTGTAATAATAAAGCAACTTAAAATACTTACATAACAACAATTTTAATGTCATTTAAAAGTTTGTTGCTTTAGGAAGCTATTACAGTCAAAGATCTTACTTAAAAATAAAACACCACATTAGGTTTTAGCAATTTTGCCAGTCATAAAAATCGCTTTTATTTTTTTAAACAAAAATGGTTCAATGGATGGTTATTATTTGGGTACACGCCAAAAACTAAATTAAAATTACAAAAAAAACAAAAAAAATAGAACAAGTAAAAGATATTTTAAAAATCGACGTTTCATAATTTTTATCTTTTCTTTTATATATTCTGAAAACTGTCAAAGAGTTTTCAGAATATTCTAAAATTTTAAAACCTAAATAATGGTTAATTTTTATCATTTTTATTCAATTTTTCTTGACACCGAAACGTCGATTTTTAGATATCTTTTTACTTGTTTTAATTTTTTTGTCTTTTTGGTATTTTTTTTAATTTTTGGCGTGTGCCCAAATAATTACCATCCATTGAATGAATCCGCCAAACTACAGAATATATCTTCGAAAATGCTTTGTCGTTCGGAAAAATACCAAAGAAGCAAATTAAAAAGCAGTTTCGAACTATCTTTTTCTTTAAAAAAATTTAGTACAAATCTCGTTTAAAAGCTACTGGTTAAAATATTTTAAAGATGATATACCTATTGTAATATACAAACATAGTACTCGAAATTTTGAATGACTCATAAACGTATAAAAAATTAAAATTTTAAAAATCGTTCCAGGATATTACTTTTAACCTATAAAGCAACCAAAATATGTTAATGTAAAGGCTCCCTGGACTATTTTTCCAAGTTAGCAAGCTAATTATTCGTGAGTAGGTATCTTCATTTTGACGAGACGCCCAACTTTTTTCCTTACAACAATTTTCGTTGGTGGTAGCTTACAGGGGTAGCAGGAATTAAATGTGTTTATTTGACAGATATCAAAAATTTATTACAAAAGAAATTTTCTCTGTTACTAAATAAACCGAAAAATATTTTTCTACAAAGTGTAGGGTTTCATCAAAGAGTCCAATACCACCAACATATATGGTTAACGATATCGTGAAAAATAACTTCTAACGAACCTTTTTTTTTTTGTTGATTAAAAAATATTTATATAATTTAACATTCACATTGTCCTATAAATTGCGAGAAACGTCATTCTGGTTTTTAGATATTTATAAAATCAACATATTTAATTTCTGCTACCACCAACAAAAACTGTTTTAAGGAAAAATTTCGTCGTCTCGTCAAAATGGAGCTACTCACGAAAAATGGGCTTGTTAGTAATGACTTGGAAAAATTATCCAGGGATCCCTAAAGATACATTAAAATCAAATAGCTAATTTTTGGTGGCCCGCTTAAGAAATTTTGACCTATAAACTAAAGCTTCTTCGAAATACCTTGTATTACATGCAATATTATTAAACAGTAATATTTCTAACTTTATTTCGAGAGATATTTCTTTACCTTTGTTGTTAATTATGTGACATAGACGAACACACCAAAATAAAAGCCCTATTTTCCGTAACAGGTTTTTCGATTTATACAAATATAAAATGCAAATAGAATTCCCTTTTCAAAGGACCGTATACACAAAGTTCCAGTAAATTTTAAAAACAAATAGGGTTTTCTTTAAGGACAACTGAAATCGATTCGGGAGTATTCGAGAACAATGAATATTTAATCTGCGATCTTCCAGATTTAAATTGAATTTCACTTGATCTTTTTTATCGAGGAATTACGTAAATTTAGAACAATACTGATTATTTAAAAATACGTTTTAGGGAAATAAAAAATAAATTTATTTTGGTTAAATAATTGTAATTATACATGATCATTCTCGAGCTATACGCATAAATTTGGAAAATTATTCTTAAGGACGCCCCAAAAAATAGCTACAGTACATAATTTTTTTAATTGACCGGAAAAAAAACTGTGTATGTTTTTAGTGCTATATTTAAACGACAATAAGGCAAGGCTACTTCAATTATTTCATCTGGATTTTGCATGTCTGACTCCATTTTGGCTTTCTTTACTTTACAATATCTTGAACTGTCAAATAGTAACAATTGAACTCTGACAATTTTTGTCATGGCTAACAGGATTTTTGATATCAGGGACCGGAAAGTAAATGAGAGACCGGAAAGTAAACTAGGGACCGGAAAGTATATTAGTCCTGTAAAATAGCATTTTCCGCTTAAAAATTGAGTGGAAAATCCAATTTTCCGGTCAATTAAAAAAAAATACTTTTTTACAATTTTTTAAAACTTTAATTACACGTACTTATAAGTGTCCTCTATACATAAGATTTTTTTAATAGGCATTGCGGGACTAAATTTCGAGATATAAGCTTTTATAATTTGCAATTTAACATGTAAGTCCTATATCCTGACGGACTTTTTAGGGCACGTTTAAATAAATATCACTCTCACTTTTCTTACAATTTTTACTAAAAACTAAGGATTAATAATTAAGGATATAACAAACGTTTTTCTTTAAAAAAAACACACATACGAGCGGCTCTCGTATACGTGGTATTTCAAAAAATGTGAATTGTGCTCAAGAAAAATGTACTATTATTTTTTAGTTTTGAATTAAGGTGGGTTTTTACGCTTCCGCAATTTGCGCAAGTTAATTTGTCCATTCCATTTTTGCATGCATTTGTTCAAATTAGACTGAACTATTAGGTACATCCGTTTTTACATCGCTCATTGCATGAGCGTAGTAACCCACCTTTAAAAATAGCGTTTAACTATGTAAAGTTTTTTATTTAAAATATGTTTTTTGTTTTAATTTGTTTCTGCCATAACAAGCATTTCTGTAATTATTTTCTGTTTTAGAACACTCTAAATAGCTTTGGTAAAAAAATGGGCACTTTAAAACACATTTTAAAAGGTGGCCATGTACAACATAAAAATTAAAACAAAAAAAAAGTATGATCTTAAAGTAAAGAAGTCGTGTATTTTAATTATTAGGAGGTAATTTTTCTCTTTTACTGTAAGGTCAAATTATGTATATTTTATTTTTGGCATTTCTTGCATGTTGTACATGGATACTCGATAAGTAAAAGTTAGCAATTTTATTTTAAAGCACTTAAGATATGTATTATTATTAAAAAAATAAATACATAAATAAATAACATCATGCTTTTTTTAATTACCTATATTATATACCTATTTTTAGAGAATATGCCAAAATACTTACTTATTTTTATTTTATTTTAATTTTTATTTATAATATTTCAACCGCAGCCCATGAACCGTATGATATTTTTGAGGTTACTGGAAAAGCAGGTGTGAGGCAATTGTGTCCAACTTTTTGGTGGTCACTGTATATTTTTAAACTTGTGTAGGTATTTAACGGGAACATCTTTAAATTTATAGGGTTGGTACTATTGTGCCAGCACCAGACCGAAATATATTAACAGAAGCGTCAAGAAATTATGTCTAATTGATATTATTGTGCCAGGTTTTTATCCCCCAAAATTCCCTTATACAAAATGTGTATTTAAAATAAAATGCTGATTTTTCATATACCAAAAAATTTACTTTTTTAGAATAATATCAAAAAAAAACGTTGCTTGCTTTAAGATTATTAGATTTAAGATATTATTATGCAATGCTCAAACAATTTACAACTTATATAAAATTTTTGATATAATAATCATTTCTCACGCTACAATAATAGGGCTTATTATAAGCTTAAACGCAAAAAAACTAAAAATCATTAAACCCAAATGTCGAGTACATTAGAATTAAAACCCTCTAAAGCTTAGGCATCAAATTATTAAAATTACAGCTGTTTGGACATTTTAATCGAATCGTTTAATCGTTTTAAACTAGTTCAGCTAAACCCACGAAAATAAATTATAGAAAATTGCTACTTAGGACTAAACGTAAGCCAACACATAGTAGTTTTTAGTCGCTTATATAAAATGCAGGCATGTTTAGACTTGAGCATTAATATTTAAGTGGCCATATTTATCTAAAAGACTAGTCAAGCTTACAATATAATCAATTTAAAAGACATGTATTAAAAGCAAAATTTTCGTGATAGCTCATTTAAATATCTAATATGATTATGTTCCAAGAAAAATTATATTTAAATTGGCACGCTGGGTCTGTTAAATCTACGTTAAATTTCTTTTAATTTCCCTCTTGCCTTATTTTTCTTTATTTTTAGTAAATTTCTCTTTTCCTTATAAAAAAATATTAAATATTTATTATAATTTTTTATATACCAAAACCATTTTGGATGTAGGTTGATGTAATTTTTCTTTTGTAAAAATTTAAATATAAGTATTAATTTAAATCATTAAGATATTAAGATGTTGGCGATTGATTTTACTTTATTATTAATTATTAAAACATAACGTTAATTAATAGAGACTTATAAGACTGACACTTCACAATATTCAGATTAGCTTAAATGCGCGGGGCTACTTATGCGAATCTGAACCTCCCTACTTAAAAAAAAATCAAGTTTTACTTTTAAAAATTTGTTTTGCTTAGTAGGCTGGAAAAAAATCCTTTTTTTTACTTTTACAGGCTGTGACTCATCTTAAATTGTTTGATTAATTAATCAGAAAAAAGAAAATGTAGCGGATAGAAAATGCCTGTCAATTATTAACCATGTCTCGTTGTTAAGTAAGCAGAAACCAGCGTAAAAACTACTAAATGTACAGAAAATTGATAGTAATGTTTTTGTTTGTCAAATAAAAAATGCAGCAAAATAATTAAATACAATTTTTATTATCTTTTTATATAGCAAAAATGTTAAAAGTGATCAATTATTTAAAAAGAAAAAGTTTTCTAAATCGTAAATATTTTCTGACACTTCCATTTTGTAAATTGTTAATGGAATGTAAAAATAAGGAGGGAAAAACCTTTAAAAGTTGCTTTTAATAATAAATGAATTGTGGTGACCACATTTCATATATCCCAAAATTGTAGTAGCTTTTTCGGACACAACTTTTAGGATTAAATATAAATGAGCATTAAGCAGAGAATTTAAAAGCGACTGGAGTAACTTTAATTTTATTATTTGATGGAGGAAAGTATTAAAAGATAAATAATATTTATTTGGCTAACGTAAAAATTATTTTTATTATAAAGATAGGAAAGGATGCTAATATATATATATATATTTATATATATATATATGTTTTTCTCTAATGTTTTCACGGGTATATTATGGGATCGATTTTCTTTCGGTATCCCGTGTGATGTTGTCCTGAAAAGGACATTTGTTTTGTCGACGTTTCGACGAGATCGCACTCATCTTCTTCGGAACCTTCTTTGTCGATGGACTGACAGATATTATATTATATATATATATATATATATATATATATATATATATATATATATATATATATATATATATATATATATACACTCCTCAAAAGAATTATCGCATATGCTCGATTTCTTCCATAAGCTTCAATACAAAAATGCTTTCATTTAAATGGCCATATCTCTTTTAATTATTAAGTTATCAAGGCAAATAAAAAAAGAGAACGTTAAGGAAAGGTGGAGCTATAACTTTATCGTAAACGTTGTTATTTACTGTTACCAATACATCCTACGGGGCGATAAAACTTTTGAAAAAAAATAATTTTTAAACGGCCTGTATAATGTGCTATTAATTGGGACGAATATCATTTGTAAATAAATTATACCCTTACTCATTTCTGATATTTTATAATCACAAATTTGATTACTCCCTTTCAACAGCACATCATACAGGGCAATTAAAATTTTTTTTGTTTTTTAATTTTATTACCCCGTAGGATGTATTGGTATATATATATATATATATATATATATATATATATATATATATATATATATATATATATATATATATATATATATATATATATCGGCAAACTAATTGGAAGCGATACTTAAAAAACAATTTAATAATTTTTATACAGAAATGTATACGAGAAATTTCAAATTTTATTACAATGATACTACACAAATAAAAGTATATATATATATATAAAAGTATTTAGAAAAAGTTTCATTCATTTTTTTATCGCTTATCTTTACTTGAAAAAACTAAAATGAACGTTTTTTTTTAATAATTGATTGTACTTTTTATATGCATACAATATTAAATAAAGGTAAAATGTATGTAAGTGGTGACACAAAAAATAACAATTTATTTACCAAAAAGTTACAAGTTTAATTTTTATTTTACGCTATTTAAATAAGTAGTTTAAAAAAATGTATAACCGATTATTTTCTAATTTCTCAAAATAACATTTTTGTAATTTTAAATCTTTCTGTATATTATAGGGTATTTTTTTACCTAATTAATTTTATTTTTGGTAATATTAACCCAATTTTCTTAAAAATAATAACCAATAGCACAAAAATTCTTTTGATTTATTTACGCTTTTTAAAAAGAGAGTCTCAAAAATATGTTTTTCCTTTTTTATTATATTTCCGACAAATATTTTTGCAATTTTAAACCTTCCTGTTTATCCTACGACAAAATGTTTTATAACTTGTAGCATTTTAGATAGGGCAAAATTTTTTATGATAAACATTGGAAATTAATTTAATTAAATTTTTAATTTTCTTTTGTTGTTTATGGATGTTTTAAGTCAATAAATTAATTTTTAAAAAAATGACCTTAAAAAAATACTTTTAGTGATATAAAGGCCAGAGTTTACGACTATTAGTGTAGAAAATATAGCCGACGTCGTTTAATAATTTGTAACAAGATTCTGTTTAAAGCCATCATGTACATCCAACATACGAAAATATTTTTGTTAAAATGTATTTTTTTATTGACAGGATTTCTGGGGCATTTATTTTCGTAAAGTTATAAAATAAAAAGTTTCCTATTATTTTTTCCTGAATATGCAAGAGTTTTTATAAAAATCGCTTCTCCATAAGGTCATCAGTAAATGACTTACCTACATAATGCATTTTTTAAAACCAACACATAAAAGTAATTAATTATCAAAACAACCACGAATCTATTGCTATTCAAAACCTTTCTTAATCCTGAATTAAGCAAATTTACGCGGCCGGAAACCAAACCAAAAACACATATGTACCTATACGCGCTTTAAAAATAAAAAGGACTAACGTATAGTATAAACTCGTTACAGTTTAACCAATTCTATTTTTTTTCGTCGGTCGCAGTGGTAGAGAAGGGCATTTATGAAAAAATTCGGTAATACCGTTTGATAAAAAATTGTATTGCAAAACAAGTGGATAAAACAAGGAGAAACTAATTGGCTTGAGGCTAATATACAGACAGATACGAATTAAATATGCATAAACGTGTTTTGTTTTTGGACCTATTCGTGACGTTGTGTTTTTCTCCATGGTTTTATCGAATATTGTTAACTTTTTTTGAATTTACAGTGGGTTAAACTCCTCAAAAAAATAGCATTAAAAAGTACTACAACAAAGTAAAACTTTAATTTTAAAACATATATTTTGCTTGTGACATAATGACATTTTAATTTACTTACTAATTTTTTTCGCCTGAAAAAGTTACCGACAGCAGTGGGTGGAAACCCTGTTTTTTTTAAGTTGGGAAAAATTGAAGACCTTGGTGTAAAAACCAGGTAAGTCTAATTTTTATCACAAATTGCTTTTTGAAATATTCTTAGTATTTATATCATTGCGGATCGTCTGGTACTAAAATAAGGTAAGTACAACCCATTTTATGTGAAAAAGCATTGGATTTTACTTTCCTGGATAAGTATTGGTAGCATAAATCAGGCAAGTCTAGAACATTCCTGCTTTTTGCATCGAGGCCATTTTGTATAGGTATGGGCTTGTCTGGGTCCAATCGTGTGGTCATGTGGTTCTCGCGTCGAGTGACGTCATGGGCGCCAGGAAAGTCAGTACAAAGGGTGCACTTGCACCCCCTGACTATAAAATATTAATGAAAAAGAACCTTTGCCCTGTTGTTTGAATTGGACAGAACATGTATAAAAAAGTACCTTTTGTTATTTGAGCACTTTTTTTACTTTACAAATTTTCTAGTCGCCCAAATTAATACAAATTAAGTGAAAACGGTGATGCACAATAAACCTGAGCAGGTTATAGTGTTAGAGGATTACAATCGAAATAAAAACGTACGAGGTACATATTATGGTATGAATAAGTACTTTTACGAAAAATTTAAGGTTCAGGGTAAAAACCAGGTAAGTTCATATTTTCAACAAAAATATAAAACGTTTGGGTTAATTTTTTTATTTTTTTTTTTATTTCGTATGAATTACGTTTTTTATTACTTTTTTAAACCCTAAAATAAAATGGTTTATTTTCCATGTTTTATAAACAAAATATTTAGTCAGGAAAAACCAAGTATCGCATTTCTTGGTCCGATATGCTTTTGTTTTGTAGAGTAGTCTAATTAAAACAAATTTAATCATCACTTGTTAAATTTTTATGCTTTGCTCTTGGACTAGTTTTACATCTGCCTACACAATATTGTGCGATGTTCAAGCCCATTGTACCCAATAAACAGATATTTCCTTAAGACGCGTTGGACGAACCGTGAGGTCTAAAGTCGTTCAGAAAGTTGTAATTGCTTAATTGTAATTTGGAAACAACAATTAGGTTTGGGCCGACAGGTCTAGGACGTAATTGCACATAATAATAGTATAGGGCACGGCCCGACCTGACAAAAGTAACATCCTACAAGACGGTTTGATTGTCCGGTTATTTCGTGTGAATTGGGGCAGAAGGGGCTATAAGATTTCGTGAAGCAAAATTAATTGCCTTGGTATTGGCTTTTACTGGAGGTATTAAATTAAAACAGAATTTAAATTAAATTGCTTTAAAGTTAAAAAAATGTGTAACATTTTCAATTTGTTTGCAAATGAAAGACAACAGTATATGAATAAAATATAAAGAATGATTTTAAAACATACTGGTAGCTTTTTTTTATTTATGGTGACATAACCATATACCATGTCTGTCACAAAGCGTTGTTGGTATCGTTAGTAATTTAAGTTACATGGTAAATCATATTACATAGTTTTAAATGCCTTTAAGTAGATTGCACTAAAAAATATTAATTCATAATTTGAGAGGTGCAAGAAACAACATTTGTAAAGATGAACCAAGAGCATATGATGTCGGCCCAACAGCGACCCGCTTATCTGCGACCGATAATAAAATCGGAGCATTAGCGGCCAAATTTTTGAAACACCTATTTTTTACCTGGTGGCTCTAGAATACATTAAATTTAAGAGGGACTGTTGCCAAAATGTAGGTGGACTATTAGAGATATTTCCTAAAATCAGAAAAGGCTACTAAGGGTAGGTACATAATTAAGCCCAAGACTAATACACACCTACGAATGGTTAGTTCTGGTAAGCAACGCCTTTTTTTAATTCCTTAATTAAAGCCAAGACGAATACACGCATACATATATTACAATAAAGGAACAGTTTAAAAATGTAACTATGCACTATGGGATAGAAGTTAAGTTTTTTGGTCAAAATTCTGAAACTTGCCAATCTAACTTAAAATAAGGTGCTTTTTACTGGAAAAATATTATAAACTATTACAAATTCTTTTTGGAGACCTAAAACTTATTATATGTTATTATAAATTTACACCCCCTTAACATTATTATTTTTTATTGTACATAATAACCTAAAATGTCAACTTGTTTGGTTAATTCGGTAGTATTCTAATCAGTAATCCGATGATAATTATCTCATATGATATACAGGGTACAACAATAGGTATGATTTTTTTTAAATGGAATACCCTGAATATTATATCACCACCAAAAAAACTTTTAAAATGCTTTAAAAAATACTACATTCAATGTGTCTATCTCAATTATTTTCGGAAATATGACCATCCAAATGTGAAAAATAATTTTAAATTATTCTTAGAAGCGTAATAGAGATACATCTTCCCAACTTTTTTTATTTTTTAACGTATAAAATAAATAAAAACATTGTTTTATTGGGTAGATTCTGTGGAATCCATATCTTTCATCAGAATGCTTTTATCTTTTAGGATATACAGTGTAGGACAAAACGTATTAAATTTTAAAATGGAAAACCTTGTAAATTATAAAAAATCTTGTATCTGTCCTTACACTCAGAAGTAGCAAAAAGGCAATTGTAAGTACAAAAACTGATAAAGAAAAAGGTAAAAAAATCTTTGACAAAAGTAGCAAGACTTCGCACGACTGCATCGGAAACACAACAATACCTCTTATTATTTAAACTCTTTTACTTTTTTAGTAAACAAGGCTAATAATAAACTTAGTAGATTAAATGTTGTATATTTATGTTTACTTAAAATACATTTTTAAGTTTCTTATTAACCCAATAGAAGTCGTCATATCCTTTGTTACGTTGTTTCTCCGCTAACCAACTGCTTCAGCTTCACAACTTCTCCTCCTAGACCGCGGTAACGTAACAATGTGCTTCCAGTAACTCAAGTCGGCGTGGGGAGGTTCGTTAAAAAAACTAACTCCGGATACCTAGGGCGCCACTAACTTAACAATAACAACCGCAAACCTAAGTTAGAAGGTCCTCAGATGTCCCTGAAAGTCTAAGAAGGAATAGCCTTGTGAAGTAAGGAAAACCACAAAATTGAAGCAAGCTCTAAATTTATTTAAAATAGTTTTGTTCTTTTCTTTGTGCTTGTCTTATATTATTAAAAAAAATTATATTAAAAACAGTTAATCAATTATTAAATTTTTAATTTAATTAATTATGAATTATTAAATATTAAAATCAGTTAATCAAGAATTAGACTAGAAAATTATTATTACTATTTAGTCAACAGGACAATAATGTCACCATGCTTTTAAATTATAAAACAGATAAATAAACCTGTTAAGCAGTTTTATGGAACCCTCTTCTTACCCAACGTGTACACGCAGAGCTCACAACTGGGAAGTAAATAATTGTACGCTTATATAGCCAATAAGCTAGCCGTTAACAAGTACCGCTGAGCAACCAAATCGTTAAATAATCAGTAAAACAATGTAAATAAGGTAATGATATTTAAAAAAAATCAATGATAATAAAAAATGGTACTAAGGAGACAGGGTGTTTATAAAAGTAGAATGGGTAATGTTTTAATCACGATTTAAAAGAAAATTAAATAAAGGAATATTGATTACAGAAAATTAATTCACACCCAAGTCCCTTATTACCATGGTTCGATCTTACTTGAGAAAATTATTTTATCTAGGTTCTATGTAAACACAGCAGGTTGGTACTTCCTTCTTTCTAATGGCTATTGGTCAAGGTGGTGAAATCACACTCCAACGGAAAACGATTGGGAACAACCAGGGAAATGAACCATAAACTCCAATCAACTTTTCACATTAACCAGAAAAGTTTCTAAGGTCCTGGATACTCCAAGGATCCAAAAATTTAACGGGTAACAAAAAAACCCTAAAGAAAAACCATTCTTTAGTTTAAAATCACAAAAGCTTTATTACACGAGGACTGGCTAACTTGTATTACTATTAATGATATTCGGCTAGATTAAAAATCAAAGTTTTACTTTACTAGACTTATAAGAATGTTTTAAAAAAGAACTTTAATGTATACTGCTAAAACCGTTTATGAACATATCAAAATGCCAAAACTGACCAGGCATTTTATCCGGGTTATAAGTATTCGATATAGCTTAAAGGTATCTTATCTCCTTTTAAGGAAACACTAAATCTGACTAATAAAAACTGATTTATTTATTCAAACATATACATATTAAAGCGAAAGATAGTATGCAGCTCGGAGAATAATTAGGTCTATATGTTTGAAAGTATGTTGGCTTAAAAAACAGTATTTTGCTCTTTAAAATATAAGTAAGTACCGTACTAAATAATAAAAACGTATAATTTAATTTAAACAAAAAAGTTAGCCATAACCTTACTATTAAAGCATGTGCACTGAACTCAAAAAAAAATTATAAAAAGATATGTATAAAATCATCTCCTTACCTATGTGTCCAGGGTTTTTAAGAAATTAATGGTGTTAAACAAGAAATGCCCCCTTCTTCCAACAAGCTCAAAAAACCATACAGTAGTGCCCCAAATCCAATCAATGGCACGTGTTTCTGAATCCAAACAAATTTCTAACTAGACCATTTAGAAATTGTCAAAACCAATCCAAGATTCAGAAATACTTTATAGCGTTTATCTTCCAAATAATCCCTTTAAAGGGTTGGTATAAAACCAAGAATTTAAATTGGAGAGAATAAACTTTACACTACACTTTCTTAAAGAGTTGAAAGTAAAAGAGGACTCTCTTAGAGACGAATTCAGTTTTATTGCCGAAATGTATTTTTTTTCTCAAATCTACCAAACTTTTAAGGCTCGCCCACATAATCAAGAGGCCTGCGCAACGGCAGCCTCCATGCGACAATATTAGTATTTATTTGGGGAGAAAAATGAAAAACCAACAACAAGACTACTAAACATGGCATCCCGTACACACTGTAATCAAAACAACATCCCTCATTAACCAAACTTGGCCATAAAACAATGAACATTCAAATTTCATATGACGTCTCTGTTGCAATTACGCAAGTTACCAAATCTGGCGTGAACTAACCCGAAATTGTTCGTCCTTCGTGTGTTAGACCGAAACGACCTCACATGCCAAAAGGAAAGAAAGAGATGACATATGACCTGACAACTCCGATCACAATTACGAACGGGATCTGGCTAAATGCCAGTGAGAAAAACACGCCATCTGTGAACGAAAATAAGAAATGATCAGCTGATGACAGGTTAGTCGGCCGTATAAACAAAAACGGACCTTTTAAAGCAGTAATTAAACAAAGTACTATTTAAAATGTCCAATAAAAGGGAATCAATGGATAAAATATGAATGAACAACACGCCTGATATGCCCATAGTTTGCAAAAGTATAACCTGCAAGTATATACTTCTGTTTTAAGTTAGTTTTTCTCCCCAGTGCGTATTGAATTTTAGTCTGGAGTCCCCAAAATACGAGAACTAGAGGGCAAACCAAGTCTTTTCAGGTGTAGAAACAATAAAAGTTTGTATAGCCAAGCCACACGGCCTGCATTCACAGACAGACTAATCTTCAATAATGAGGTGTCGAGACAGGTATTCGAAAATTACCATGCATATACTTTGTAACCGAAGTAAGTACTAGTAAATCACATGTTACATTAATGGATTGAAAATTTAATGTAACACCTTTTATAATTTTGCGTACATGTAGTTTGGAGTATCTACTTTGAAAAACACAGCATGAGCCATTAAAATTTCAAAGTTGCTTTTTGGCCAAAATAATGGATTTCTATCCCATAGTGTATCGGCGCGTCGCTGTAAAGGATAGCGGCGCCTTTGTATAAAATAGTCCGATTGCAGGCGCCCTTTTTTATGTTTTTTTGTATTTTTTTTAAAGGGTACCGAATTTGCGCTTTTAAAATGTTCATACTATATATTCTTGTATCCTATATTTACGTAGATCTGTGGGCCTCTATATGCAATAAATAAATAATATTATAAATGTATCTAATTTTCTTTTTCCTTTTTAAAATATTTCAAAAAAAAAAGAAAACAACTGGATGAAAAGAGTTTATAAACAACTGGGCAACAATTCTTATACCCCATTGAGATTCACTCTTTTTTTAATCCATAGGTCGCCTATAGGTGGGTCCTTTTGCTTTTTAATAAACGGTCGCAGATGAGCCAGTCGCAGATAAGCCTATTTCATGCATACGGTATGCGCTAGTTTTTGTTAAAAAGTGTTAAGTAAGATCTAACAAGAATGTTTGATGATCTGGTTTTTATGTTAATTATAGGATTTAGGGCGGAAAGGGCTATAAAATTTTGTGAAGCAAAATTAGTTGCCTTCGCAATGCCTTAATTGATTTTTTGAGAGCCATTTAAAATATTGCATCTAGCTATGATCCTTTATTTATGATTTAATTAATAATTCGATCGCAAATAAATTGGTATTGTTAGATTCTTTAAATCATTCTTTATTTTAAAAGTGCTAAAGGCTTGCCTATTTTAAAAACAATCGTTAGACACGAAAATGTCAGTTTGCCAAATTGTCTTGGGTCAGTCGATTAATTTGCGTCTAATCATTTCCACCTAAATGCAATATTAAAAATAGCATTAAAAAAATATTTAACCCTTTAAAACATTTTTAAAGGGTCGCATTCTAACTTAGAATTGTCCCAGGAATTAAAATATAAAAAAACATACGGTGTTTCATTTAAAAATTTAAAATTGGATCCATTTCAGGTTAAACCGCAAGTGCGTGAAAACTAAAAAATATGCGAAAACTTTCCTTTTTCTATACCATTTACCTATATAAAATCCAGTGGCGTGCAATGCAATTTCTTGTAGGATAGAAAACATTCTAAGTATGCTAAATTATGATTTTGTTCGATAAATCAATACAATGTGGATCCATTACAAGTATACGACGAATTGGACATTTTTATTTGTAATTCGTGAGAAAATCAAATTCTTTATAAAAGTTTTTAGATGGTCTGAAACTATATTAGCAATTATTAGTTTTATATAAAAAAAATGGATATTAAACAAGATCCTAGAATTTTATTATTTTTTAACTTGGAAAATATGTTATAAATAAAAATGTGCAAACATCCGCACTGAGCGTATAAAAACTTGTTTTTAAGTAACTTTTAATTTTAAATATTTTTTATATTTAACCTTTTGTTATATATTTTGAAAATGGGGGTAATTAATAATAATTAATATATATTATATACAATTAATAATAATCAGTCTTCAATACATTTGGCATTTCCTGTATACTTTGACTTTTAATAAAACTAGCTATCTACTACAAATATTATAGTTTGAGACCATGCACCAACCTTTAGAAATAATAGACTTTTTAACCAATTGTAATTTTAAAAAGTTTTCTATTTGTTACAGACTTAATAGACTACACTGTATAATAGCCAAATATTAAATTGAACATTAAAAAATTTTATCTTTACTTTCTGCAAAATCAATTTAGGGTAAATTAGCTTGCGAGTCTAGTAATTAACTGATTCTGTACTAGAACCGGACTGGTTTAGAATTGTTTAAAAGCGCATGTCCAGTTATTTATTAGTTTGCAATTTTTATTTACCGCGAACGATTTTCTATACAGATGAGGATGTTTTCTAACCTAGCATTTTGGTTGGTATTTTTATGGTTAAATTGGATACTACACAAAAAAATCCAAACAAAAAGATAAATCGTTATGCTGTCGCAAGCTACTCGAGGCATCGCGGCGGAAATGGTAAAATATTTATATACCTGCTAATCTTGTAATATTGTCTATATTTTTTTATTAAATCTTGATTTGTTTTATTGCAAACATACATTCACACGGAATACAATTAAACATCCTTTGTTTATATACGCTCAGAATCACAAAAATATATAAAAAAATATTCAACAGGTACATTAACCCGCATTAAAAGTGACAGAAACAAATAAACTGTAAAAAAACTGTGTATTTTTGTACCACAAAAACAAAAAAAGCTGACCATGTCGATAATGCGCATGAAATCTTGAACTGAACTTTTAGTTCCAACAAAATTCCCAGGACTGCTAATCAAGTTACGGACCGGTAACGAACTAATTCCATTGTAGCCCGAGAACACAGAACTGTTACTTAAAAATTCAGAATTTTACTAACCGCGAATGCTGCTTTTTACTGCGCATGCGAATAGTCGCAGAACCGATTCAGAAACGAACCCGCGAACAAAGCTATTAAATTGCCTTTCTCGTACGCATTTTCAAACCGTTTTAACTTTATCGGTCGGGAGTCGCGTTCGGGTCAGGTCGCCACCGGTAAGCACTGCTTTTAATCTCCATATGGAATGATATACAGGTTCAGTTAAATAATATAACACATAGGCAATGTGAGGAAAGAGACAATCTAACTAAACACCAACATGTAAACAGGCGTGACTAATAGTGCTTGATTTGTTATTCTATTGCCGGCCGATGAACCAAAACGCATTGCTCATATTGTATATAGGTTAGTTTAAATTGCTTTGCCATCTTTTTAAATGGGATGCTTACACCAAGGTACTGGGGTGTAAGGAAACTTAAAAAAATTGCCGAATGACTCTGGCGAGTGACGTATAGTTTTACCACTAATTATATTATAATTTCTAAGATAATTTAGAAAGAATAGCAAATCAATAGATAATGTAAAAATACCTGAAAATTAGTCATCTTTTCAGGGTAGGCAATGCTTTTATGCTTTTATTGTATGATGCACGCCGCTGATCAAATCTCTTATTGATATACCTAATACAATAGGGGTTATGGCTTGTCTAAGAAATGCGTTGGGATCTAGTATATAAAAAAACAAAATATGGATATAATTAAAAAAATCGAACCACGTAAACAACGTTCTTAAACTGAAAGGTTAACTGTCATGTCTTACAAATGCACAAGTTTGTACGACGCGCATCACAAAAATTAAACTCTTGCTTTGAGCCGCATGCTAAGCCAGATGTGTCAGTTTTTTCATAAACACGGTCACATTTGCATTGGCTTTATTTTCAGATGTGACAGTATTGCTTTAACGTCTATACGCTGATTAAATGGCTGTACCAGGTCCATGGTAAATAATAGGAAAAGCAAATATCTTTGATATAAACAACTTTGTTGTTTGACTTTAATTGCATTCTATCGTAACTCGGTAAGTAAGATGTAAAGAAAAAACAAATGGAAATAATTTTCCACTGTTGTAGATATATACGCTAAGGAAATATCCCTTTTTCGACAGTTAAGATACAACCAGGTTGATAAATCCTGTGTGGCAGGCGACACGCGTCAGTAAAGAGGATTCAGGTGACATGAAAAACAAAAGTTTTTCTCTTGACTTTCAAAAAGAAAAGATTTCTTTTTCGTTTATTACATTGACATTTGCTTTTAAGTTTTAAATGGCTTGGCCACTTTCAAAAACAAAGTTAAGTTGAGCCCTTAAAACTAGGTGCTTTAGCTTTAGCTTTAGGCTTAATACAAAAAATTTTAAAAGTCGTTCTATTCCGTAATTTTTAAACAGAACAATATCTGAGTAGTAAATACACTCGAGAATTTTTTTATTATTGATATAACGTCTAAACTGGGGTAGTGGCAGATTTAGGCATATTGCCGCCCTAGGCCCGATTCAATTTGTCGATCCTTTTGAGCCGCCCAGCTGGGCTGCTACTTATTTTTAAAAGAAAGGAAGACATTAAATTTTCTGATTTTTTTATTTTTAAAATCCCAGTAGCGGTCTTTAGGTAAATAAGATTCCCAGTGTTATTTGTCAAAAAAACGTTCAGTTATGGGCGCAAGAACGGGGGACAAGAGGGTGCACTTGCACACCCCTGACTTTTGAAGAAAATACCCCCACGATTCGAATTGAACAGAATATGTATGAAAAAGTACGTCTTCTTTTCCTCTTTGCTCCTCAAAATGTTTTTACCTTCTGACTTTTAAAAGAAATAGGTTTTACTAAGTGAAGACCTTTTCTTTTATGCTCTTTAAAATTATTTGTTGCCATATGAAAATAGGTTAGGTGAAAATGTCAGATACATGTATAAAAAAGTACGTGTTGTTAGGTGAAAACTGTTTTTAGTTTGCTCTGCAATTTGTTTTTGTCAGATATATGAGAAGTTCAAAAGATAAAGCCCTTTTTTTGCCTTTCAAATTTTTGAATTTCCCAAAAAGTCATACTGCTGGCGCCAATGCACTCAGCCCCAAAGTGTACAGGTTTTTTTATACATTTTAACACCTACTTACAAGATAACCAAAATTTTAAAAATAAACTTCGTATATAAATGTCCCAAAATTTTTCATCTACTATCTTTTGGGCATAACAAAGAATTACATGAACATAAAAAAGGTAAAATATTGAACTTTTTTAAAGTAAAAACCTTGTATACTATGTCACCAATTATAAGTTGTTTTAAAGAGCTTTAATAAAGTTTCAAATTTGATATATCTTTCTTTAATAACTTTCAAAAAGGTGAAATTTGCAGTAACATCAGTATGTCAAATTATATCTTTTAGATAATGTGAATAATAGTAACAGATAAAAATTCTTTCCACTTCCACTACACTTAAGCACTTAAGTCTCTACCACAGAAACCTTTTAAAATGAATTATCTTTACTTTCTTGGCCCGGGCCTCACGGGCGTAGGCCTAAATCAATCACTAATCCGGGGTACAGACGGTCATGCAAAACCACCACATTTGATTAAAGTCAATGCTAGCGCGTAAATATGGTTGTGTATATTACAAAATACATTGACTTTTTATACAAACGTGACAGTTATGCATGACCGTCTGTATCCCTGTTTTAACCGTTACAAATTAAACACATGAAAAATAATTTTTATTCTTTAAAGTAATATCTTTTTCTGGAATTGCCTTATTCGGTAACCTAAAAATCAATATTAATAGTTGGCTTATCGGCACTGGTTGGGAAAATAATTTTAGATATTTAGGTAAAATATTAAAGAATAACGTTGGCTCTTATGATAACTCAAAAACTTAAAGTAAACATTTAAAATTAAAGTGCAAATTTAAAATATATATTTTTTTAATTAAAAATTATTTGTTTTTTTTTTTGTGTTTAATACCCATAATTTTTAAATTTAAACGCGAATATTGGGTACTATAGTTCTCTCTTTTTATTACTAGAATTAAATATCTTTTTAAAGCAGTCACAGTTTTAAAGTTTGTGATTTTAAAATCAGCGTTAAATTTAGGGTGTGGCCCAGCTCCCCGGAGCAAAAACATTTCTTAGGGAAAAAATTCAAAATTAAATTTGGAGGTCAAATGTAATGTTAATATATTGGTGTGTTGAGGCCCTCTTTTTAACTCTTTAACTTGTTTTGCGGTTATAATTTTTTTTATAACAGGATTCCTCCCGGGAATATTAACTCCCACCGGAAAAGCTCTTTTGGATTCAACACTGTTTATACTTATTTTCTTACTTAAGTAGACACGCTATATAAACGTGTTAGTCATTACTTAAAACATTTGTTACTTCTTTATTAGATAAGACAATGAGGATAAACAGAATCCTAAAATCTTTAATTCACCACAGGTCAAAGACTTAATTGCGCCTAAGACTATGTAAGGAATGGCCTATTTTGTCAAACAATTTGATTGTGTGAAATCAGGTGAAAGGGTTCTAAAGGATTCGGCCAATACAATCAATTGATAGTATATTGGTTTGAGTTCCACTAAAATTAGACCGAAATAGTTCAGCGTAACATTTAGTTACTAACTTATTACTGTAAATACAGTGGCGTATTATCTCTAGGCTGAGTAAGCTAAAGCCTTGGGCGCCGTTGGGTAAGTAAGCGCCACAAACAAAAAATTAGTTTATTAAATTTAAGGTTTTAAAATTAAATAAAAATTAAAATAAAATCCTGTAATACCATTTACTTTAGTCCTTGTTCGGTTCCTGTAATTTAACCCAGTTTAATTATTACCAATTCATAATAATTTAAAAATTTTAACATACTTAAAAAAGAAACGAATATCCAGAATATCCTTTGTGATGAAACATATCAACAAAAAATCTTTATGACTTGTTTACTACTACTGTTACTATATAATGCTGCGACCAGACTTGCAGCAATTCGCCGCGCCAAATAGCGCGCCTCATAGCGCGGACGTGGACGTGGACGGAATTCACGTCGTTCTAAGGGCTTGTAGGTTATCTGCATCAAAGGAGCGCGCAAATAGGTTGGTGTGTTTGGCCGGATGTTTGGCGAATTGTTGCAAGTCTGGACGCAGCTTAATACGAGTAAAGAATAAAAAATTACTTGCAGGAAAAACCTCCAGTGGAAATTATCATGAATTTTAGACGTTTAACCAATTAAAGCCGCGGTCCCCATTGGTGACAATTTTGACGTAATTAGATGAATTGACAATCGCGGCTGGTGATGGCCATTTGGTTGGGCATACCTGCACCATTGTGAAATATACTAATATTTTTTTTTGTTGGTTATTACAGTCCATAAAATTACTTTAACCCGTTATTTGTTTTACTATATAACATATTGTCACTTAAAATTAATTAATATTATAATAAAAGGCCCAAATAAGATTTTAAACATTGGCTTTTACCTATGATGCGGGTGTGCCCATCAAATTGGCATGGCCATCACCAGCCGCCACTGTGAATTGAGCGTCAACATAAATACTGTTCTATAATTGGTTAATCGCCTAAAATTGATTATTATTTTTAATGGAAGAAATGACATGGAAGTCAATATGTATTATATTTGTGATGATTGTCTACCTTCTTTTAGGACTTTAAAAGCAGGAAAATGCTTGGTCATAAATGAATAATTTAGTTTTCTTAGAAAATTAGAAAACACTGAATTTTTATGTATTCCAAGTAAGATCCTCTTATATATGTATATATATGTATTTTTTAAATCTTTATGGTACCCCCTTCATGGTGCCCCTACAACGTAATGACCTAATTAATTGCTTATAGGTTAATCCTAAACTGCTTGTAGTGCTTAAAACTTTAAAGCGCTTTTCACACCACTCACATTTTCAAAGTCGGTGAAAGTCGGTGACCATCATATCTTTAAAACCACGACAATTTTGAAAATTTTACCACTATTTTTCTACAAAATAGTTCAAGATAACACTGAAGAGCTTTTTGTCAATATTTCTAATTTTTATAAAAATAAAAGCACCTTTCACAAAGTAAAAAGTTAAAATTTGTAAAACCCTTTCAGTGTTACCTAAAGAAAACGATTGTCTAAGAATAGTACTTAATTTTCTTAATTTTATCTAATTCACCACCGAGATATGATGGCTACCGCAAATCACTTTTTTTTAACGCTTTCGAGTTATTGCTGCCACTGCCGTATTTTTATTTATTTTTTTTAACAATAATAGTATAATTCACAATATTGCTTTAATGTTATATACAGGGTGTCCCAACTCCATTTATACACCAAATAACTTCGCCCTGTAAAGTAAAAATAAACTTAATATAGAAAATGTTTATTTGGATACAGTCTTTTTATCGACAGTACCAGTTATTATACAAGGTGTCTCAAAAACAGAAAGTTTATTGTCAAGTTAGTTTTTTTTTATAAAGAACACCCTATATATTTAAACATATTTTAAATCTCATCGAAATGTGAAACACACTATACGTCTATTATCTCTGGTTTTTGAGATATCAACAGTGTTATTGAGTTATTAACGATACTGTCACTGTCAGAGTGACAAATAACATAAAAACATGTAATTAATTACCCTTTTTTCGTAAAAACTGCTATGGGTTAGTCAGCTATTTAGTTTATTTTAGATACATACTTTTTACTTACTTTACCTAAAAACCAGTCTTGATTGACGTATTGCTTAATTTTAATGCAATTAAGTAAATAGGGTTGATTTATAACGGAATACTTTTTTAGAAATGTTAAAGAATAAAAAAATTAAAGAGAAAATTTATTATCGTACCTAAGAACTATATCTTACATTTATTTTTTAAATATTATGGCTTTCAAATGTTGGCCTCAACTACGCCTAACATGGTCTGTTCTTAAACTCCAATTTCCGAGCGCCAAATCAATTCGTAAGAATGATCACGTACACTCGCAGCAACTGCCGCTATATTTTCTGCACTACGTGCTGGATGTGGCTCATTTGGTAAATAATTATTCAATAATAAAATTTGAAGTTTAAATTTTTGTGATGGTACAGCAAATAGTCGGCTCAGTACGCCGATTATGCGTGGACCATAAGATGCCTGAAGCGCACGAAACACATTGCTCGGAGAATCATGATTTTTATAATTCAGTTAAACAAGTTTTAGACGGCTAAATCTTTCCAGGATAAATTGTCAGGCAGTACTAAACACAAATACCATAACAGCTTGAAGTTTGGACCCTCTTATCTATCTAAAAATACCTACTAGAAAAAGTACCTCTATATGAATCACCACTTATATGTCCAAAATAAACTAATTTGCTGACATCTAATAGTAGTTTGTGCAATAGTTTAATTAATAACATGATATTATATGATTTGTTACTATGGCAGTGACAATATTATTAACAAACAATAAGAACCAAAATATTTTTATTTTCTTAACGTTTAGTCTTTAATGAGTAAATCAGCACACATCTCAAAAACCAGCAATAATTAACAAATAGTAAGTTATATATTTTTGATCAATATTTTTTTACAGAATAAAAATTTGGGATGGTCAAACTTAATAAGTTTACAAATTTTTAAAATTTTGTTTTAACTGGCCATCAAAATATGACAACACCACATTTTAGGTAAAAGTTCAGATTCGTTCAAATATCTCTAAAACCATTTAAGCTGCGTTTACAAATTTTGGTATTTAAGGGTTTCTGGGCAAGTAGAATTGACCAGTGATACTGTCTTTGTTGCCAGATTTTGCAGTTTTATGCTACATGTAATATTTTTGGTATTTTAAATGAAAGGCCAAAAAAGAGCGTGCCAACTTTACTAGGATTTCAAATTTTTAAAATTTAATCTTTACCATTTACCGAGGTATGGCAACATCGCAACTTTATTAGAATTTGGCAACAATGCTCATATTGCTGATCAATTAGTCATAAAGAAAAACCCCTAAATACCAAAATTTGTAAACACAGTTTTAGCGTTTTAAAGATAATTGGGCGAGAAACTACTTTATAAGGATAGTGTAGTGTATCATATTTCGGCAAGTAATAAAGGCAAAATTTTGGGATTTAGAAATGTACTCAATTTAATCAGACCAATTTAATGTAATGTATGCATTTAAAAAACCAAAAAAATATGTGTAGCACAAAACTGGGAAATCTGGCAACAGTGCCGATATAACTATTTAACTCCACATGTCTAAAACACCTTATTAGAAACCAAATTTGGTAAAGGTGGCTTTACCGGTTCTTAAGATATTTAAAAGTTGCGGTACTTTTTACTAACTCAGTATATTGCACTGTTTTGGAACGACTATTGTACAATATTGTGCGGAATAAAATTGATCGTCTGTGGGCCCCTTTAAATATTACTCAACTTTCAAGTTATAATTATTAATTCTTAACTCTTAAAAAACTTAGAACCTGTAAGTAAAAATTTTTAGTGTTGGTTGGTAATTTTTTAAGTATGACTATCCAATAAATTACTATCCAACTTCCAAATAAATTTAAACTTTGCATTACAAGACTATATTTTTCCTATCCATGGTAAAATAACGCCAAAATAAAAATATTGGTTAAAATTTACGTAGGTTCTTAATATACATACCTCCGACTATATCTAAGTATTATTTAATGTTATACAAAATATATTAGCATTCCTTTTCGACCGCTTCCATATACGAGAAATGAAGCAATTTTAGATACGGAGAGCGATTTTCCCTCGCCGAAATAAATGTCCGTTATAAATCACACGTTTTACTCTCCGACTAATATGTAATCCGTAAATAAGTAGCGATTCCCTGGCCCTACTTATGGTCCCTAGGGATATGTGGACGGCCACTAATTGGGGAATAACCGTTGCGAGTCTGGGAGATACACATGTGTTCTCTTGCCTTTCGTTTGGAGGTTTTTGCACTAAGTTTGAGTTTCTAAATTAATTGTTGAGAAGCAGGAACATTGTTTTACTAAGATATCTATAAAAATATTTTTTTATTTATTTATTTTTTGGTTATAATGGAAACAACTTGAATTTTTCTAAATATTTATTACGGAAACATAATTATTACTATTACAATGGAGTAAATAGATACATAAAATTTAAAAAAAATTAAACTGGTTGGATGTTCTTATTTGCAATTCGTACATGATCACACGCCATTTTTTGTTACTTGAACATTACAGAAAAGAAAAAAATGTTTTATATAAAACACCCTGTATGTTATATTACAGAATTAATCCAAAATATACGTATTATTATTTATTTTTACAGTAAAAAAATTAAAAAAGTAGGAGGGGTTTAAATATACAGGGTGTTTCACAACCTATACAAAAACTTTAAAGGCTAATTCGACAATAAAAAATATAAAAAAAACTTCATATAAAGATATGTCCTAAACGTCTTAGTTTCTGAACGTCAGGGTGTTGATAATGAAAAACAAATATTGTTTTTTTATATATATAAAAATTTGTATACCCATTCAGATATTTTTAAAAAATATCCACTAAAAGACATTTTTTGACATACAAGAAAAAAATTAATTTTGAGTAATGTCGTCCATAAGAGGTTTATTTTTTTTTAATTTAAAAATGGTACGCCACTCTGAACTAAATACAAATACGTTACCTGAGATACGCTACTTAGATGGGGTACTACTGGCCAGCTATAACAAAATCACTTGAAAAAATAAATCAAAAATTATATTTAGAACCAAATAAAATTCAAATATACCAGCTAATAGTATACAAAGCGTTCGTCCCCATTTCTTAATATGTAGTAGTCAACGATAAAAACAGCCGGATTTTGAAGTCAGTTTTTAACTTTTTTCCAAATCGTCTTTTGTTTAAATAATAAATTTGTACTTGTTTTCTTTAATGTCTAACCACACTTAACCCTGTGGATTTGTTTGATGATTAATGTGTTAACCTAAAAATTGATTAAATTGCAGATTTAAACCTTAAAATTATTATATAGTGTTTGTTTCTTTTTCTTTTATTATAAGAGTGATATACTTTTTTCCTAATGTTAACTGACCTTATTAAATGTATGCTATTTTATACTTAAAACCTATTGCTTTCCTGAACCATTTTGGGTCCCCACACTAATAATTATTATTTAAACTTAATAAAACCACTTTACAAATTTAACTATTTCGTGTTAGTGACATTAAGTATGTAAGTCGATATACGTGCCTGAGTTTTTATAATAAATTTTTCTTTCCTACTTTTCTTTTCGTAAGTACCAAAAATAGTTTCACCATCACCATCACGTTTTATAAAAAAATCATTAAAAGTGGGTAAAGGTAAACTTCATAATAGATAATAGATGTTCCTGCGTTTCCTTTAAACCCACTATAATCACATATTGAAAATTTTACTCTGTAAAGCACGGTGTACCGCCATTATTCAGCGGAATATCGATCAGTGTTCCAATTACGGATATTGAAAATATACATGCAATGCAGTTCGCATTTTCATTTTGTCAAGATTTTAATTAATCAAAGTGAAGACAAGAATAATGGTCTTGGAAGGTAAAGTTTTCAGCCGTATACCTGCAGACAAAGAAAGTAAGAGCTTTAAAAGTTTATCATATTGTAAAATCAATAAGAAACTGAAAATAAGAAGCTTTTTTTCTTTTTGCGCAGATTGCTTAATCAGATTTTAAGTGGATTTCTACACATGGGCGTAGCCTATTTCGATACTAAGCGGGTAACGACTACCCAAAGAATATTTGCTATTTCACAGCCGTTGTCTACATTAGGTATATAGACATATATTGTGTCCATTATTGCTTAAAAAATATTTTAGTAAGGTGTTCTTTGTACAAACCCCATTTGTCACTAATTGTTACTTTTAAGAAAAAGTTGTGTTGATTACATTTGATATTTACTTTTTATTAGCTTTTCATTTTACTATAAAAAAGTAATTTTATACAGAAATGAAAGAGAGCTAAAACTCCTTACTGCTTTCAATGCAAGGTAGCAACTGTCAAACACTGACCGATCTGGCGATGTAGATTTTTACATTAGCCGAAGATTTTCCTTTTGGGTTAATTGAGATCATCAACCGCAGACCGGTTTCGAACTATTTTTTTCGCACCAGTACGGTACAGGCGATAAGAAAAGACTTCAAAAAATATTTTAAAAAATCGAGTTGGCATTAAACCTAGTAGCTTAGTGTCCATCAAGCCCTGTGTCGACAGTGTGAAAAAAGCGAACCTAGGTCCACGCATAAAATACTTTTTAAAATATGTATTCTTAACAAGCAGTAAAAATCATTATACAGAAATGAAAGAGAGCTAAAACTCCTTACTGCTTTCAATGCAAGGTAGCAACTCTCGAACACTGTCCGATCTGGGTTACGTTCATAAATCCGTACAAAAGTACACATTTCTTACATTTCTGTTACAGAGGTCGTTCCAAAATGTAATATTTATTACACTGCTTTCTGTCTCACAGCGTTCAAAAATAGTCTGGAAAGGTAAGTCTGTATTACATTCCTTACCGTGCTCACAAGCGCGGTAACAATTTACCGATTTTGGGCATTTCAAATTTGTCTCTTAAAAGAATAGGAAACAAACGAAATTTTTAGATTTAAAAGTTTTTAAAAAGAAACAAAAATATTTTGCTGATGCTACTATGGTTGTCAGAACAACTTTTTTTATTTTTAGGCTCTTTTTATTAAGCTTCTAATTTTTCTCCAAACCACAAAATACCTACAAACTTTTTTAAATTCAAAATAAGAATATCTTTATACAAACACAAACATACAGGTTTTTTTTAAATGTATTGCACTATTAAGTACTGATTTGTTTATAAATTGTTTTATAGTATATTAAAATTGTAATTTATATTAGTTTATAAATGAAAAAATAAACATCTTTAATAATTTTTCATTACATGCCAGGTTACAAGAGTATCAAATACTTCTAAAATAAGTACCTATTCTTATTTTTCTAAATTAAAAAAACTAAAATTTTGCATTTTTAGGAAGATGCCATAACCTCTTATTTTCTTAAATTTTTCCAATCTGTAAATACACTTCTAGAGCAACTTTTTATCTTATGGGTGCCATATTAAATTTTACGTTTTTTACCTCTTTAATGATAAAGCACATTTTGTTTGGGAACTTTGTAAAAATTACTAATTTTACGTTTTTTGAAAATCTGAGAGCACTACATTAAAAAATTAAAGTAAGCTGGGTTAAAACAATCAACAAAATATTTTAATAAGATATTTTCTTTAGTTTTTATGCAGTGTTTTCAGATTCCCCAAAAGGTAAAATTATTAATTTTTGCAAGGTAACCAAATATGTTTTCTTCAAGTTTGCTATATCATTGAAAAGAAAATCAAAGTTTAAAAAAATCTGAAAATAAATTCGTATTTTACACAAAAAGTTGCTTTAAAAGTGTTTTAATAGATAAAAAAAATTGTAAATAACAAGTTATGGCATTTTTTATAAATTTAACATTTTAGTTTTTTTTTAATATCTCAAAAACCAAAACAGCTAAAATTAAATCTTTGACCATTACTAAACCTCTATCATTATTGTCTATTTTTTTATTTATTTTTTTTGTTAATCTCTTGTAGTTTTTAATATGGCAATACATTAACCACCACTATAGGCCAATATCTGCTGGCAATCGTTTCCTTTAAATCACTATTGGTCGCCAACATAAACACCCTATATATTATATTAACAATAAATATTTTCTTTACCGAGCTTTAAAACAGTACAACATTTGATATCTGTTTTTAAGTTAGAAAATATGGCCATTCAAATCTAAAGAATAAAATGTAAATATTAATTACTAAGTATGTATGTGTATATCAGGACAATAGATATTATTAATGCTTTAATTTTTACGGCCATATTTTTAAAAGTACTAAAGGTAGGTATATTAAATATAGTATTTTTGTAACGCTCTTTGTATTTTCTTTTTAATAGTGGTTTGATATACAGGATGTTCGATTTGGAAAAATCATATTTTTTGTCGTAACCCTGTATACCTTAAAAGATAAGATAAAAGATAAGATCAAATAATACAAATATTAAAGAATTAACTTAAAAAAAGGAATTAGTTTTTTAACGTTAAAAAATAAAAGAGTTAGAAGGACGTTAATTTATTACGTTTCTAATGGACATTAAAAAATATTTGTTAATTTTGGTTGGCCATATTTTCGAAACCTATTAACATAAATGTATTTAATGTGGTATTTCTTTTAAACATTTTTAAAGATCTTTTTATGGCTAATATAATTTATAGGATATTCAATTTAAAAAATCATATTCTTTGTCGTACCCTGTATATATATATAGAGGTATAAAAATCCGATTACTGATTTTTAAAACTAAAAAAATTAACCAAATTTAATATTATTTTTGTTTATTTTATATTATTTATCGACATAACACTGTATAAATATTTTTTTGTACGATAACAAACATGTTTTTTTATTTTTACGAAATTATAGGCTTTAGTGATACAAAAATACAAAAAATTAAAAATATTAGCTGTATCAAAAACAATTATAGTTTCACTATAAAACTATAATTGTCTTTGGCTGATACTGTTTATTTTAAAAAATTAAGTTATTTGTTATCCATACACAACAAAGATATCCTACTGTGATTATTGCTGCAAACAAATGTGTAATTTTAGTCGGTGTTAACAAATATGTATGATTGATTAAATCTAAGAAATGCAATTTCTTCTTACATGTTATTTAATGTCCATGATAAAATCTAAAAATTAAATAAGTCTTTTAAATTAATATGAAAATAAAGCATGAAAATATTTAAGGGTTAAGCGCCAGATCTTTGATAAGAAAATACAATAATTTTTTAAGTACTATTTTTCTGATTGTCCGAACTATGTATAATTTAATTTTTTTATTATAATAATAAATACTACCTTGTTAATATTTTGAATGGTTAATTAAAAACCATTTTCTTATTAGTTATTTGGCATATTCCGGTAATTTTTGCACATCTGTCTCAAAGCTTTTGCTGTATTAGAACTTGACTAGTTGCGTACAATTTAAAAGATTACCAAGTTATTTAATACTTTTAGAAATGGAAAGTTTGTACAAAAAGATTTATTACTATAAAGAAAAAGTAGGAATGTAATTTGGCTACGATGCTTATTATTGTATTTTTGAATAAAAATAAGCAGAAAGAAGCTTTGAAAATTCTGACTCCCCATCCAGAAATGTGTAAAAAGCGCTTTGACTCAAAATTATTTAAGCTATTCAAAAACCAATTTGTAATATAAAAGCTATTCTATAAATAAATAAAAAATATTGGATAGATTTTTTTTTAATATTTAGTTTTTGTTTAATAAATCTATAGACAACTTTATACATAATATTATCAAATTATTATATTTTAAACCTGGGATATGGGACCCACACCAAATGCTGGTGGCATTTTATGAAACACTTTAGTAAAAAAATTGAAAATTTGCAAAAAAAAGTTATATTTATGTCCGGAGAAGCGACATTAATGTCGGCTCCTTTGAAGTTTTGGGGTCTGATTTTCATAACCTCGAGTTTAACACTGTTGACGTAAAGACACCTTATTTTCGAGAAAATAACTACAAGTTGTGAACAAACAGTCTCTACACTGAGAAAACTAATGAAATTGTTCGGCGAAGTTGTTTAGTCCGAGGCCTAATGTACTTGATTTTTTTTAATTTCTACATATTACTTAATTATTTATAATTTCTTTTTTCTATTTGCTACGAAATATTGTGCTTCATGGTATAGGAGTCCAAGTGAATGCATCATAGATAACGCAAAATGTATTTTTCTTAAAGCAAGTGCAATAGGATAGGCTAAGAGGAAGCCTAAAAATTTACCACAGACTTCACGGATATAGGGTTTACAGGAGCACAAATGCACAGAAAAAAATAATATTTTGGCAAAAAGTCATTTTTGATAAAAAAAATTGCTTGTAAAAGAAATACGACTCACAAAGAGAAAATTTTGAGTTTTTCTGCAGGGTGCGCAAAAGCTTAACATTATCATTGGTATTAAGAAATGACCTAGAATTTCTGTAAATTTAAAATTTTCTCTAGAATAAAGTTAAAGAAAATTTTGAGGTTATGTGGTTTTTTAATCTTAACGCTTTAAAGAAAGACATTTAATTTTTAACATTTATGCATTTTTGAAGCTAAATTAGAAGAACAGTGTCGAACACAGAAACGAATTTCCAAAAGGCTTAAATTTTTGAAGAATATTTTTCTAGGTTAAAATTAAATTATGACCTATATGCATAAACTCATGAATAAATTTCAGGCTAAAGTTAAAGCTAATACTAATACTAAATTTAAGTTCTTCTGAATAAACCAAGCTTTAAGTTGAGAAAAATTGTAAGGTTATGTGGTTTTCAAGTTCAAAGCGTCAATTTGAAGAAATCATTCCAATTTTCAACGTTTATTTATTATTGAAGCTAAGTTTTAAGTACAGTATCAAGTACAAGATCAAATTTCCAAAAGGCTTCAATTTCTGAAGAGCATTTTTCTAGATTAAAATTAAATTACGATCTACCCGCATAAACCCATGAAAATATTGAGGCTAAAGTTAAAACTAATGGTTAAAACCAAATTTAATTTTTCCTGCATAAACCAAGCTTTTTTTGCTTTTTTTAGTCACCTATTCCTTTATGCAAATCAATAACAACAAAAGTTTCTTGATTTCATTTCAGACATAATGTGGTATTCTCTTGTATATGAGTATTAGACGATCATGTTTATACATACACCAAAATGGTCCCTGGGAAAAGAAAAAAGACTTATTCCTTCTTTTGTTTTAGATGGGCAACTGCGGTAAGCACAATGATATCCTGACATGATAATAGTTTAGAAAATACATAATATTCAGGATAGGTATACAAATCTCAAGAATTTCTTCACAACTACGCTCTCCAACTAATTTCCAAAATTAGCACACTACACAACAACGGATTTTAACTCGATCAACACATCCGAAGCATATAAGCTCGCTAACTAAAGTGGAAAGGGGAAACAGCTGATATGTTTGACGGAAAGACACCTTGGTTCGCGCATGCTCAATAGATAAACGATTTTGGCGGGAGGCCTAGCTGTCGCTTCTTGATATTTTATGTACCATCCCCCCTTAGGAAAAAGATGTGTAGCAAAATACTCTCATTGTTTTTTGTGAGCTTGTTTAAATTTCATCGTTAAATTACAAATTTGTAAAAAATATCTGCGTTTTTATTTCAAATAGGGATTATCCGAAATGTTGCAAAGAAAATTCTAGGTGAAAAAGACTAAACTCTCTGGTGTTTAATAAAAACTTCAAATTAAAAACGTGGGGTGCATTTTTACTATTTTTCCCACATTTCACCCCACGCTTTTACTCTGAAGTGACAAACTTTTTGTAATGAAAAATTATTTTCTAATTTTTAGTTCGGTTGCATATAAAAGCGTGTTTTTTAGTTTTTTTAAACTATTATTTATTTTTCATTTTTAGTTCGATATATCAATTAGTTAAATGCTCCAGTTTATTCACTAAAAATTCCTTCGTAGACACTAGTCAATTAAAAACGCAACAAATCAATTGCTCCTTGCGCATTCGCCATAATTAAAAAAAAAGGAATTTAATTTATCCTGGCGGTGCTAATCATGATAACTGGATACTGTTTTTAAATTATTGCATTGTCATCGGTCCTTGATACGTGTGCAAAGTTTCAAAGAAATTGAATCGCTGGAAGTTGGTAAAAATTAGGCTCAAAGATTCCGTTACATAGATAGATAGATAGATAGATAGATAGATATAGATAGATAGATAGATAGATAGATAGATAGATAGTTACAACCCAAGCAAAAAAAGATTATTTTGCAATATTTGGAATAAAAAAAAATAAAAATACAAAACGCAAATTAGCTTTTAAACCATAGGCTTTTTTGAGGGTCGATTCTATTTTACGCTTTTGTTTAAAAATTAAAAAATATTGTTTTGTAATGTTAACCTTAATCTTCTTTAAAAACTATAACCAATAAAAAAATACACTTTTGATGATTTGCTTTTAAAGGGGTAGTTTCAAAAATATATATAGGTTGTTTCATAACTTATCCGACAAACTTTAAGGACTAATTCTACAATAAAAATATGAAGGAAACTTATATGAAATAAGTCCTAAACGTCTTAGTTTTTGAACTACAGGGTGTTAATTTTTTTTTAATGTTTATTGTTATAATAACTTTTATACCAATTAAATATTTTTTTTTAATTGGGGGACGCCTCCTATGCACAAAGAGTTTTTGGCATACAACAAAAAATTAATTATTACTAGTGTCGTTAATGAGGAGTTTAAGGTCAATATTTTTTGGAAAAAAAATGGTACGCCACTGCATTCTTCTAAAATAAAAATAATTTTTAAAATTATTAAGTTCGGAACAAACGTTTTTCGCGTAAAGAAATAAAAACTATTTCTCGGCATGGTCAAAACCCTATCTAAATAAGGAATAAACATCGAAGGTAATTCTTTACTGTAGAATTTGATATTATCCATACAAAATGATCGTGCCCAAAAACGGTTTTTATTTATTTGCGCAAAAACCGTAAAACAAAAAAAAATAAAATTCAAGAAATCAAAATTGTTCCAAACTTATTGGGAATTTTAAAATTAATTTTCATAACATAAAATTTTGGCGTACCAATTTTTTTATTTAAAACTATTTAACTTAAACCTTTTATGGACGACACTGATAAAAATTAGTTTATTTGTTGTATGCCAAAAATTGTCTTTTATTTTAAAGGAGGCGGAACTCTTATTTTTTTTAATCTAAATTAATATAATAGTTATTATAACAAAACTGTTCAAAATTCAATACGTTTAAGACATATAATATATGAAGTTTTTTTATATTTTTTATTGTAGAATTAGCCCTTAAAGTTTGTCGGATAAGTTGTGACACACCCTGTATTTTTAAATTTTAAATTTTTAAAATAGTATTTTTGCGATTTTGAACCACCCTGTTTATCCAACGGCGATTTTTATTTTAACTTTTAATAATTTTAGACAAATAGTAATTTGTAAAAAGTAACTTTATATCAAGAGAATTAAAATTAAAAAAGTACAGGTTTAGTTAAGTTAAATCGTAAACACACTGCATATTTGATGTGAGACTTATGTCCCAGTTTTAAGATACAATAATTTAAAAATATTATCTACGCCAGTGCACACAATTTTACCGTAAATGTCAAAGCGTCGTTAAAAAGCGTTTACTTTTTAAGAACTCTCTGAAAGTCAGATGCAAAAGTCCCTAAGCTTTCTGTCTTTTAGACCCCTGCTAATATTTTTGTTTTTGGGTAGGCTCCCTGCTAACCTAATATTACATTTTTAAATTCATTAACTTTTAATTTGTTTTTGATGGCTAATACAGTCCTACTTACTTAAAAAATTAAATTTCTGGGCCCCCTGCTTATATTCGTTTAAACTAATTATATTGCAGCCTTTTAGAAACAAAACTTGATAAAAATATATAAATACAATAAGCCTGTTAAAAGTCCTCCATCCACTTAATCTTTTGTGACAATCAATATCGGGTAAAAACTGGGTAAAAAGTCGATTTTTTTTTTAATTATTTTTATTTGTCCTTATAATTTAAAATCAGAAACCTTTTGGGGAGGGAAAAATTATTTATATTATTTAAACAATATAAGAATATGGTATTTATACAGGGTGTCCAGAAACTCTCCCAACAAACTTTAAGGGGTGATTCTTTATCAAAAATAAGAAAAACACCATATATAAACATATGTCCTATAAATCATACTTTTGGAACTACAGAGTGTTAAAATTAAAAAAAAACGTTTTTAATCATAACTTTTATACCAGCTCAAATATTTTTAAAAAATTTAAAAGGTCTCATAAGCATTAAAAGAAATTTTTTAGCGTATAAGAGAAATATTTTTTGTCAGTGTCGTCCGTGAGAGATTTACTGCACATAATTGTTAGGAAAAAAAAGGTACGCCACTGCATTTTCTTTAAAAAATATATATTACTTTTAATTTTTGTTAAGTTTAAAACCAATTTGGTCTCTTGACTTTTTAATCTAATGAATGGCTTTTGCTAAAAAAATAAATAAAAATAATTTCTCGGCATGGTCAATTTGCTATTTATTTAGTATACGGAAGTCACGTTCAGAGTACTTAGTTTGCTTAACCAATCATTATATAAATTTAAAGTTAAAACATTAATGTATTGACCAATCTTTCGCGTAGGAAATTAATTTTGATTTAAATAATATATATATATATATATATATATATATATTTTTGTATGTATATATATATATATATATATATATATATATATATATATATATATATATATATATATATAAAGAAGGTGATAATAATATTTACTGTAAAGTTAAATATTACCATTTTTAA
Organism: Listronotus bonariensis; assembly: GCA_014170235.1. Taxonomy (NCBI): domain Eukaryota; kingdom Metazoa; phylum Arthropoda; class Insecta; order Coleoptera; family Curculionidae; genus Listronotus; species Listronotus bonariensis. The sequence goes on along the minus strand of JACEGR010001985.1, from coordinate 6,766 downwards.
ATGTCAATGTCCTGAAATGTTTTTATTTATTTACTTGAAAACCGTACATCGAATTAAAAAAAAAGGAAAATATGTGGGATTATCTTAAAGGTCCTTAAAATATCTTTTAAATGGTAATAATAATTATAAATAATTTAATGACACATGGTGCGTCATTAAAAAATATATACCTTTTGTTCTACCCTGTATATTATCACCCATATCCGAATTAAATAAACTTTAAAGAAGCTTTAAGCAAATACCACATTTAGTATATCTTACTTTATTATTTCGAAAATATGGCCATCCTAATCAGGTAATTGGGGTATTTTGAAAGTACCGCTATTTTGTAGTAGTTTATATTCAGGGGTTATAAAGTTCTCGTCAGAAGCTTTATAATGATGTGTTAAAAGGCCCCCCTTTCATTTAATTTTTATTTTTAAAATGTCGCTTCTCACTTTGACATTATTTATATATGTATGTCACTGCTACCACAAAATTTGGTTAATGTTGTCTTACTAAAGTCCCCAAATTTTCATAAAAATTTACCAAAAAGTTTAAAATACTGTATGATAAAAAACTTTTAAAAATCTATGGCTTTTTGCGACAACCGCCGAATAACTATAGGATCACTGCACACTAGGCGCTTTGGCTACACTCACGGTACGATCAAATACCTTACATGCTATTTAAATGTCATTTAAGGTCATTTCTTTAAAAAGCATAAAAATATTTGACGCACCGTGTGCGTACCGAGACCTAAGCGTCTAGTGTGTATTGACCTTTATTTGTTCTAAAGATATTTGTGATCAAACTGGTTCAAAATATAGTCAAATCAGAGTGGCTTTTCAGTGACGCATATAGAGTGCTCCCGAGTAGCTCAGAAGCATTTCATTCTACTTTATGGCGTTCCAGTGACGGAAAGTGTTATGCACCTGAACTACTCAGTTTTTCTTTCCCCTTGCCCCTCTTTTGGTTTTTGTGCTTTAAACGTGTTTTTATGGCTAAGGATGAATTTTTAAAATTATTTGTTTAAAATGAAATTAAATATTAAAAGAGATTATCATTATCAAGCCAAGAAAGGTTAAAAAACGAAATTTTAAAATTACTTAAAGTTATCTCTCTTTCTTTGTCTAAGGATGCGTTCCAGTGACTTACTTTTTATAGCAGATCAAGAGTTTCAAGCCCTGGAGCGTGACGCACAAAAATTTTCGTCACTGGAAAGCTACTCAGGGTTGGGAGGAAAAAGTTTTTTGTCCAAACAGATCCTCTTTTAAAAATTACATGAAAAAACATTACTTATAATTATTTTAAATTTTAAAAAAATCTAAATCTTTTATAGAAGCATAAACAACCCACCAGAGTAAACATTTCTGGGTATAAGATTTTCATAAAGTATGTGAAATACAAAATATAATTGAAATCCAATTTCGAATTGCAATTAAAAAGGTTCTATCTCGGTGATTTTAGTCGCACGTCCTAAAATACAAATTAGATTATAATTTTTTAAATATTGAGGATTAACATGACTACAACACCAGTGCTGTTAAAATTTTGTTTAATTAATTAACCACTCCTAATTTAATTAAATTAACCTGTTAGGAAATTTTTGTTTTGTCTAATAAAAATATTGTTTATAAAAAACTGTAAAAAGTAATAATGGTAATATTTTAGTAGTTATTTATTATACAAGGGAAATAGTTATGGATTTTAGCTCGAGGTTTTGTTGACTCCCGACACGAAGTGGGGGAAGACAGTAAACCGAGAGCTAAATTCTAAACTTTTTCCCGTGTATATTACACTATTTTTTTCTGGGATGGAAGAAACGGACGCCTTTTAATTAAAAAACAAAATGTTAAACTCAGAAAATAAATCATTTTTACCGCGGAAAAAAGTAATTTTATGAAGAGTCATATTTTAGTACCTGTTAACAGAGATACAATGTCAATTTTTTTTCCTGTGACGAAAGAAAATATATTCAGTATTTTTCTGATAATTATTTTTAACCGAGTGTGTAGTATCTCAGGTGCTGGTTTTACTAGTGCTGCAAAGCGATACCAAAAGAATTCAAAAATGACTTTAAACATCTAGGAAGATAAATTAAAAATGTGACAACTTTTAATCTCATTAATTTAATTAAAGTATATTTAATCTCCTTCACAACTTGTTGATATAACCAAAACCATGTTTAAGCCAATTAGCGTAAACAAAATTAAACACATTCATTTTCTGTCCAGCCTATTGAGCAAACTAACTGAAAGTACGTATTATTTTGTTCGTGGTTGTTTATATTTTCAAAATTAATTTTAAAATTACGCAATTTCTTTCAACTTTTTAAACTAATTTATGAAAAAATTTAGTTGCTAACTTTTAAATTTAGAAAGTAATATACCGGGTGACTCTGGGCCGTGCCTACCGGGTGGTGCAAGGCACCAGGGCGCAACGCTGCGGGGGCGAAAAAATGTGAAATAAAGGGCGTCAAGTTCTGAAATAAGGGGTGGTAAAAAAAGTTGGATTGAAAAATAGGAAAAAAATTAAAACTATTTATGAGGAAAGAAAGAAGCAATCTGGAATACTGTAGTAAAAAGTAAATAATATATTAGGAAAGTGGGAAACTATTTCTTTGGTCTTCAAAAATTAAAATATCTTCATTTACATTTTCTCGTAGGGTTGGCCAATAATTTTTTCCACCACGGCGCAAGTCACCCTAGGAACGGCCCTTCGGATGACAACGAAATAAATATAGCAATTTATTTTCCTCAGTACAATCGTATAGTTTTTAAATTTAGGGACGTTAAATTGTATCGCCTGATACCAATTTTTGAGTTAATAGCACTTTCGGTTTAACCGAAAGTAATATAAACTTTGGTATTTTAAATGGATAACACTGTATACCATTTAGGATTTGAATTCTACAGACGACGACACAATATCTATAAAACAGTTTATTGTAAGGTAGTTCGGACCTTTTTCAACTCCGTTTTCTCTAAAACTAAAAAAGATAGATTATGGGTATATTATAGGTTTTATATCAGACATACCTTAAGCAATTTAAATCAAAAATATATATATAGGATGTTTCTTTAAAATTACCAGGGTTATCATACTTAGAAGTTCAAATTTTACAGCACTTCCGGTTAAACAGGCAGTAGTATTATAACGGTCTCTAAAGGTAGAGTCTTTTTAAAAAATATTTTAAGCATTTTAGGTTTTTGTGATATTTATTTCTTTTTAACTTAAACAATAACATCAGTAATGACCTGTAGAATTTTAATTTAGAAAAATACACAGCGTGTTTCATTTAAAATACCAGAGTTTATATCACTTTCCGTTAAACTGAAAGTAAAGGGATATTTTCTTTGTTAGCTGCTTACAGCAGCTGTAAGCACTTTCATTTTTTGACAAATCAATGACGTCAGTCTTACAGCAGCTTACAGCGATTGTTAGCGGCCTCGGGAGATGTCTAACCACTGTCTAACAGGTTGGAAAAACAAAGAGGGAAAATATAGCCGAATTTGAGGTTAAAAGTGAAACAAAATTGACTAAATGTATACTAATAACAATAATATGTGTGGGAAACCATGTGAAGAATTAATTCAACTGCAATTGAAAGTATTGTGCATTTTTGTTATAAAACGGGAGTTACCATTTTTTAGGTTATATTATTATATTTTTTTACGAAGTGACTAGGGGCACGTTGATGTGCCGCGATTATTTTTTACCGGGCACGTGTATGACGTCACTACTGTCTACTATCCTTATTTTTACTATATTATCCCTTCTTTTTGCACTAAATTCCTGATATAACACTAAATTGGCACACAATATTTCATTTTACATTAAAAACCTTTTTGAAACCTGTTTTGTACTGATTATAAGCCTTTCTTTATTAATATAATAAAAGGTTTGCTTTAAATCAAGTCGCCATGTTTGAAACTACTATACACATAGGTGTATGCATGGTAGCAGCGTTTTGGGCGTAAAAAAATAGAATTTAATAAAAAATCGTGTAAAATAACTAAAAAGAGGTTTTTAAGGATGTTTATAAAATATTGTATGCCAATTTAGTGTTATATCTATCAAGAATTTTGTGCAAAAGAAGGCGGAATATAGCCAAATTAAGGATAGTTTGAATTTCAACTTTGATGATGAATAATGGCACGCTCAGTAGTGACGTCATACACGTGCCCGGTAAAAAAATAATCGCGGCACATCAACTTGCCCCTAGTCACTTTGATTTTTTAATGTCATTTGTCGATGACGGTCAGCGTTTTTATTTTTTCCATTCACATTTTAATGACGTCAGCTGTTAGACAAACTTGTTAGCAGCTGTAAGACAGAAGAATTAGAAAAATATCCCTTAATACACTGATGCTAATATATTCAAAATTGGCATTCAGTCCCTAAATTTGAAAACTATATGGTTGCACTGAAGAAAATAAATTGCTCAATAGTAATTTCGTTGTCACGCGGTATGTTGAATTAAATATGTTCTGAAAAAATTTAAAATGAACAAATAAAATTTTTCTTTTGTTCTAAGTAGGTTAAAAAAATCTTTTGAGTAGGTCCGATGTGTTCTTTAACAGTAGTCATCCCCTTACTTTGGCCACCCCCACTCCTCCACCCGTGACGTCATCACGAGGAATCTTGGGCGACGCCTATTTTAGGGTACTGCGCATGCGCGTCATATTTAGGAATCTTGCGCAACGCGTTGTTTAGGGCGTGGTCAATCTGTCAAATGTCATCTGTCACCTGTCATATGTCAAAATCTCTGACGTCATATTTAGGAATCTTGTGTGACGTATTATTTAGGGCGTGGTCAATCTGTCAAACGTCATCTGTCATCTGTCAAACGCCATCTGTCATCTGTCAAATGTCATCTGTCACCTGTCATATGTCAAAATCTCTGACGTCATATTTAGGAATCTTGCGCAACTCTATATTTAGGGCGTGGTCAATCTGTCATCTGTCACCTGTCAAATATCACGTGACTTAGAAAATGGCGCCTGTCAGCTGTCACCTGTCATATTTCTTGAACCACGTGCTTACGTGTATGAGATAAGGCAGTACGCATGCGCAAAAAATATTGTCAATATAACCTAGAAATAAGGCGTTGATTGAAATGACATAACCTAAATTTATACGGATAAGCCTAGGGCTCCGGTCCCCACGTTTAGGGCTCAGGGCCCTACGTCTAAGGCTCCGGTGCCCCGCGCTTTACCCGAGGGCCCCATGGTCGTTGACATAACCTTACATTTTACCAGCACGTGGCTTATTTAAAAAATGGCGAACTTACGTCATTAGGTGGTCAACATAACCTCAAACTTATATGAATCTTTACGCATGCGTCAACATAACAAAGACATAAGATGATGACGGATGACATAACCTTAAATTTTACTAGCACGTGGCTTATTAAAAAAATGGCGAACTTCCTACACTTACGTCATTAGGTAGAATTTATAACCTCAAACCTATCTTATGGTATTACTGGTATTACGCAGGCGTCAACATAACCTAGAAATATTTTAAGATTGATTAACATAACCTCAAAATTTAAACGCACGTGGTTTATTAAACATGACGACGACAAAATGGTGAAGGTAAAATAATAAAAATATGAGAGAAATATATATCAGTTAATAATAATAATATACGAAAAATAGGTCTTTAACGCTTGATTAACATAACCTCAAAATGTTTATTAATAAAATAACAGCGAAATAATTTAAAAGACAGCAAATAACAGTGTTCTTATTTAAAAAGCAGTAATTTTGCCGTCTTTTAAATAATTATACTGTCATAAACTGTTTATTAATGAAATAACAGCGATATAATTTAAAAGACGGCAAATAACAGTGTTCTTATTTAAAAAGCAGTAATTTTGCCGTCTTTTAAATAATTATACTGTAATAAACTGTTTATTAATAAAATAACAGTGAAATAATTTAAAAGACGGCAAATAACAGTGTTCTTATTTAAAAAGCAGTAATTTTGCCGTCTTTTAAATAATTATACTGTCATAAACTGTTTATTAATAAAATAACAGCGAAATAATTTAAAAGACGGCAAATAACAGTGTTCTTATTTAAAAAGCAGTAATTTTGCCGTCTTTTTAAATAATTATACTGTAATAAACTGTTTATTAACAAAATAACAGCGAAATAATTTAAAAGACGGCAAATAACAGTGTTCTTATTTAAAAAGCAGTAATTTTGCTGTCTTTTAAATTATATCGCTGTTATTTTATTAATAAACAGTGTATTACAGTATAATTATTTAAAAGACGGTATAAAGAGCGATTTTATTTAAAAAGCAGCGTTTTTAAATAAAATTTATGTTATTAACTGATCAGCTCTTTTCAACGGCTTAAAATCCTTAAAAGGTTCTAAACTTTGTTGGTTTCGTTAGTTGTGCAGTAGCTTTGCCAAGATGAGTATCGTCTCTGAAGACTTTCAAAAATTATATAAGAATTCTAAAGTTCCCGATGAAGTCCTTCACTCCTATATCTCTTTGTTTAATAAAAACATTTCATGGAACTGGGATTATGAGATTAAAACTGAAATATCGAATAAAGAGAATTGCTAGTTTTCTCCTGCTATTTACCTGTACCTTATCAAAAAGGCACATTATGGTATGCCATGGGTGAAGCAGATGTTATCAAAATATTTTTCATCAGAAGCTCGAAAAACAAGGTGTTTTCCACTTCACAAATCAATAGATATAAAACAACCCCTAGCCTGTGAGTTATTTCACGAACTACAATTGGTGTTTGCTATTTATCTAG